>BCLH01003352.1:3186-25968 GCA_001602315.1 Zoysia pacifica
TAGAGGTAAAAATATAATTATACTTTATTTTCTCTTTACATATTGAATTAATTTTTTGAAAAAGATGAATGATCAAAATTGAGATTAGAAGTGAACGATGACAACAAGTTAGGAATAGAGAGGGTACTTTTTTTTTGAACTCAGGTAATATTAATTTCAATATTCAGGAGAATTACAATCAGATTGTAAACATTAGAATAGAAAAGAGGGAGGATAACCCCATTCAAAGCTATTTTTATTATGTTTAGCTTCTTAAGCACACAAATGTGCGACCCAGTTTGCTTCACGTTTCGAAAAAACAAAAGTAAAGGATAAGAAAGCAAGAAACAATCTATTGAATCTCCTGCAAGATCCTTGCCGTGAAAATTTTGGCCATCCCACAGATCAACTAGAAACTTTGTATCTGTTTAAAGTTGATTCCTGCCTTTTCAGGCAACAGTTGCAGTCTTGCAGACCATCACAACAAATATTGTACTTAATCCGTTCGATCAGATCAAAAGCCGGCGACCGTGCCAAACGAACTCCAGTACACAGATCAGTGCTCACTTCCGGGAATTATACCGATCACTCAACTGGCCAACTCATCTCTCTCTATCTACACAATTCTTCTAAGCTAATAATGCAGAAAAAAATACTTAAAATTGACCACCAAAAAAAAAATTACGGTTTGTGTTCTATCACAACTGGAGGGCCGGAGGCAGCATATTAGCCCGGTGCCTGGCCCCCTCTCTACCAAGTCCAATCACCTCCTGGACGGCGCGGGCCGCTTGACCGCGTCGGTCCTCTTCCCCCTGCCGTTCCCGCTCCTGTTGGCGTCCCCACCAACCGGCTCGGCGTGCGCCTGCACGGCTCGCCGGAGCACATCGACCACCTCGCTCATGGTGGGCCGCTCCTTGGCGTTCTTGTGCAGGCATCGGTCGGCCAGCTTGGCGATCTCCCGGGCGGCCTTCACCGAGTACTCGCCGCGGAGCTTGGGGTCCATGATCATCCGGAAGCTGCGGCTGTCCGGCGGGAACTGGGCCACCCACTCCAGGAGCTTCTGCTCCGCCGCCGGCTTGTTCCGGTCTAGCGAGCGACGCCCCGTCAGGATCTCGTACAGCACCACGCCGAAGCTCCACACGTCGCTTTTCGACGTCAGGTGGCCCGTGTCCACGTACTCCGGCGCCGCGTACCCGTGCGTCCCGACGACCTGCGATGCCATCCCGTAAGGCTTATCAAGAACAATCAAGACCAAACATTCTTTGAACACGGACAGTGCTAGCTAGCGACGTCTAGCAGTGCATTGGTAATTGGTTCAAAGTCAAACCTAATGCCATGCACAGAACGTAAGACACAGAAGAAAGCAAAGGCGCCCTTGAAAACGCAAGGCTACCAATCGATGGATTGCCGATCTAGTAGGCTACTTAGTACCTACTAGAGCCAGTAGCAGTTTTTTTTTTTTTAAGTGATGGTCAGCAAGACAGCAACAGATAATTGGTCATCTACTTGGGGAGTCCGATGGATGAGGCAATGCAGTTGCATAGAAGAGAGAAGGCTGGATCGAGAGACATACCGCAGTCGAGACGTGAGTGTTTGCCCCAGTTGGTCCCTCCCTGGCAAGCCCAAAGTCTGACAACTTTGCTCGGAAGTCCTTATCCAGTAGGATGTTCGACGTCTTGAAGTCCCGGTAGATTACCTAACAAAATGGAGATAAGATAAGAACATGTTCACTTCTAGAAGAAGAGTTGTTATAGAGCAGGACATGATCGAGTCTTAACACCATTGATAGTCTTATTTGGTGATCCGGCTTATATGATCGAGTCCTAACACCAGTAATATCTTGACCGGGCTGCAGTCTTTGGTTCAACAACGCAGCAGGAAGAGAAATAATCAGATACGTTGGCACCAGATAGGAGCCTTGAATATTAAATTTTGCTTGCAGAAAATGTCAAAGAAGTTGGCTATGGGGAATCTTTTGAGCAGGAAGTGTGACTTCGCAAGCTAGGACGCTTTTCCATTTCAAACAAAAAGAAAGCAAGAAAGAAAGCAATAAATTATACCTGAATTTCCACTCCATCATGCAGGTACGCCAATCCTTCTGCAGCACCCAAGATAATGTGAAGCCTTCTATTCCAGGACAGAGGAGGTTTAACTCGGCTGAACAAGTGATCTTCCAAGCTTTTGTTGGGCATATACTCGTAGACCAACAATCTCTGCGCCCCTCTTTCAGTATCAACAGCACAATATCCCAGCAGCTTCACAAGGTTTGGGTGCTCTAGAACTCCAAGAAACTGTACTTCTGCCAACCATTGCTTATGTCCCTGGTAGAATAGAATTTTAGAAGAAATTGCAAACAGTCAATGCTCAGTAGGACAAACAAAGAGGCACTAGAAGACAGGATAACCAAATATTCAATTCATGATGAAGTAAGGAAACAGACATTTTCTGATTCTCTCAGAACTTGGAGTAGACAAAATACACTAAACAGTAATAATTTTGTGTCAGAATGATTCTTGCATGGTCAAACTGAAGAGCAAAAAGGATCTTTGTATTCCTATGCTTATCAGAAGTGACTAAGCTCAAATAAATTAAACGTTGTAAGTACTTCTTTGATTAATTCCAAAACAGACAGTGTCAATTGCATCTAACGCAAGCAGAACCATAAAATACATCTTCATCACCTCAAAGGTGTTGGCACTTAATTTTCAGGCATCAGATGTGTTTTCCTTTGCTGCATAAATCATTCTAGTTACACTTAGGAACTGAGCCTCAGTTGGTTAAGTGTGTGGGTCTACACCCTGGCACACCCAGGATCAAGTCCTCTTCAATGGGAATTTGGGTGCTTATTTCTCCTCAATTAAATGCCACCTAGTTCCTCCTAGGTTGGTCGTTTTTCTTGAAAGAAGTTCCATTTTGTATTATCAAAAAACAAATCATTAACTGTAAAATTTAAATAATAAGTTTCCTAGTATTACTTCCCAACTGTTTTGTTTTCTTTTTGTTAGGATAAGATCCTTAGAACAAAGTGCCTGGTCCTGTCAACAACGATAACAAATGGAGGGAGTAGTATTTATCAGTCAATCTTCACCAAGTTCGGCTTGCATAGGTCATACAATGGAAAAGGAGGCACCACGCACAACGAGAATTGGCCTCTAGCTGACCTTTTTTCCAGGTTGGTGTAGCAGGATTTGGTCACCTTGTAAACAATAGTCAACCAAGTAGCAACATGGACAAATAGATTGCCCAAAAAAAGCCCCCCTTTCTATCCGCATGTCCCCTTACGTTGGGACAGTTCAATGATGCAATTCTAAATACAGCTATAATGTTGGTTGACATAGTCTAATTAGAAAGATATTTTCTCTCTCAATGATCTAAAAAGACTTTGTTGATTTATGATAACTGTCTGCTGTTTCTTGTATGACCATGAAAATCCGGCATGCAGATTTTTCAAAGTAAACCTTATTTTGGGTTGTCTTTGGCAGCATTCAGTTGATATCGCCCAAACGCTTACTATATTTCCCCTCCAGAAGCCTGTTTTCTAAATGGAGCTACTCATTGATCCGTGCTGAAAAATTAAAAGGAAATTTATGTTCCAGAAAGAAAGAATTGGAGGTGTTCTTATTGGTCCTGTACAGTACATGTTAGAACCATTCATGAATGGATACTAATTATTTGCAAATCGACAACCGCTGGCTAAAGTGGACTGCAGTACATATAAAATTCGGTAATTCTTCACCAGCAGGACCAACCTGTGCCTTGCACGGCTGGTATCAATCCATACGACAAAAATGCTGTTTATAAGTTTGTCTCAACGTGACAATGGCCCCAACTCCAAATACGACCTAGGAGTATAATTTTATACTACTATTTCCCTCATCCTATCATAAGTCCAAACTGTATCGACACTGCATTCAAGCATCAATAAACACCGGCCCACCATCCACCAACTCTTACATCTTACTCCATGTAACTAGCTTATCTAAGTACTCTCCTAAGTTCTATAATTCTTGACATTTGAAAAACAACACGGTTATCAAAATATAACTTTGACTTCTATTTTTTTTATAAGCTTTTATTTAAAAATGGCATATGTATACTTTTATAAAAAAGTTTTTTGAGACAAATCTCTCCATATAGTTTTCATATTTTCAAACTTAACCATTTTAAAGTTATTTGTAATTTATATTTTCAATATTTGAACAAGTCTTATCTAAAACGTCAAGAATTATGGTACCGGAGTGAGTAAGTCAGTGATTCATGAATTTTTTAGAGATGATTTTTGTTGAACGTGACAGAACGATGCACTACCCTGCACACTAACAGATGCGTAAAAAAAAAACTTATCCCCAAATTAGAGCCAAACGGTACAGTAACAGGTTGCTTTCTGGTCCAATTCTTATCATTTTCTCAGTAGGATCCCGGCCAGTACAGCCCTAGAAATCCAGCAGCATCAAGAGAAACACTGAATCCTCGTTCCCGCAAACAAGCTAGAGATTTACCCCATTCTGATCTCGGTGAACCATTTCCTCAACCTCTCTTCTCTGACAGAACAGAGCAGGGCATCGAGAACCCATCTTTGACCACACCATGGAATTACCGAATCCCTATTTTCTTGTTATCTATCAACGCAAATTATCACGGCAACGAAACAGAGAATCGAATGGATAATTCAGTCACAGCAAACATGCCGTGCCCATATAGTGAGGACGAAAGAGGCAGACAGACAAGAGAAAGAGACGAATCAAGCAGAGAGAAACAGAGCAATTACGGACCTGCAGACCGCGCTGGTTGAGCCTCTTGACCGCAACGGCGATGCGGTCCGCCTTGGGGTCCGGCGCGCGGATGAACCCCTTGTATACGCTCCCGAAGCCGCCCTCGCCGAGCTTCTGCGCGCGGGCGAAGTCGGCCGTGGCGGCCTGGAGCTCCTCGTACTCGAACGCCCGCAGCTGGCCGTGGCCCCGCTCCTCGTACAGCGACGAGATGCTGTGCTGCGACGACCCGGCCGACTTGCTCACGGGGCGCACCGCGCCCGAGTCGTCCGACCGGCTCGTGCTCACCGCCGACCCCGACGCGGTTGTGGTCGTCGCCGTGCCCGACGCCGGCGCGGAAGCGGACGCGCCGCGTCGCCCCGACGAGGCCCCGTCCTTCGGCCGGCGCTTCAACCAGCTGAAGCAGCTCATCTCTCCCCGACCCGGCGGGCAAAAGCTGGCCGTAACTTGAACTCTGGCAGGTCAGATCGTCGGCACCGAGCAGTTTCTGGAGGGGAAGGGAAGAGGGCACCGTGAGCCGCGCGGAGGGGAGATGGGGACTGGGGAGCAGGCAAGGCAAGGCAAGGAGGAGAGGGGAGAGTGCGCGCGATCTCACAGGGCGGAGAGGTCAAAAAGCTCAGCGCGGCGCGTACGTGCTGCGTCTCTGGTGGTGGTGGTTACTGGTGCCGTGCGCGGGGAGAGGGCGTCCTCTGAACCTCCTTTTGAGTGGGGCCGCGGTGCCGGGGTTTTCTGCGGGCGCTTCCTCGTCTCATCCGGCTGCGGAGCGCGGACGGAGAACTGGACGCAGTGTGAAGCGGCCGGTGCAGGACGGATGGGGACGGCTCTGGCTGGAGGAGTGACGAGGGACTCGTACAAGAACGCGTTGGTTTGAAGTCTGAACTGAACGTGTCCGCCGGGCCGCGGACGGACACGTTCGGTTCACACCTGGCTGGAGGTGCGATGGATTCCGTCTGTCGCGCCGCGGACGACGGACGCACGCTTCCGCCGCGGCCGGTTTCGCCTGTGCCGTCGCTGTTGTTGGACCTGTAGATGGTGCAGGTCAAGGAAGTTTTGGAGAGTTTTGCGGGAAATACCGCGTGAAAGTGCCATTTTTCTACAGGGCTTGGCTTCGAACACGGATGGGCTCTGAGTCACGTCCATCCGTCGTGGTTTGGTTCGGAGCTGGACGCCTTTTTACTCCTCCAGGATGAGCAGTGATCTGGAGCTCCGAAAAGAATGTTCCGACGCTTTTGAGAAGTGAAAGCGGTACCATAAACAGTATTTGAACTGGTTCGCAAGTGGAGATCTGATGATCCTCGATGAGAAATCGGCGGAGAATGAGGCACCCAGTTTGTGGGCTAGTTTGACTTCCAAGCTTTTTCTGTATCTCTGTGTGGCCGGTTACTGGCTGCTGGCTGGTAGTAGTGGCATGCACCGACGAGTCGACGACGTATCTTAGACTTCCATCGAGTTTAATTATGGTCCACGAGGTCCACGGCAAGGATCGAGTGGTCTAAAGGTGCTCTCGCAAGTCGCAACGAATTTCTCTTCTGAAGCTTGAACTATACTCGCTTCTTTTTATGCGAAATGTAAAGTAAGCACTTTCGTGATCTCTAAAATAATCAGCGCGTCGAGACCGTTTTCTCCTGCACTTTCCATCCGCCCAGTGAGCTAGTAGTAAAACGGAGGAGAAACGAAGGGCGTCTCGCCTTCCTCGGATGGATGCCATCTCAGGTCTGAACCGATGTTTTTGGTCAAAGCGCACGGGATGGGTCGTGGAATTGGAAGCAGGTGACGAGGAAGTCGAGGGGAGGGCCCGTTCAATCCATGTAGGCTTCTTCCGTTCCGTGCGTGCGTGGGACATTTGACTGTGAAGGAAGTGGCCTACCGATGCTGACGCCCGGTTTATGAACGACTCCCTGTTCTGTCCTCTTCCTCGCCATTTGATTAAAGCGTTATCGAAGAAAACAAAGCTCTAGACTGACGTACCGCGTGTGTAAGACGTGAGGTCAGACTACTCCCTCCATTCACTTCCTTATTTACGATAGTTAGTATCGTTTTATCTTTGCAATAGGAATTAAAAATATGTGAAACTAGTTGTTATGTGTCGGTGTTTTAACCATCGACATAATAGAATTTATGTATTCGAAAAGAGATTTAGTGCGTTTTTCGTATAGATATGGCCTATTCTACAGGATACTCAAAAGATTAGCTTGTTTCGGGCTATCACATAGATGTAATACTTATATCAGGAGAGAGTGTAGGTCGAATAATTTTGAAATGGGGTTGCAATAGCGGAAGGATCCTTACACGAGCAAGAATCGTGTATGCTAAGGCTCTCAATGTCAATGTCTCCTTTATATAGAGATCAGACCAGAGTTATATGACTTAAAGTCTACGAAATCAAGCAGTCCCCTCACGGGTAGGGCCGCGGTCTTCTGAGAAGTTGATTCTCTGGCGCCCGCTAGCGTCGAAGCAGCTTATCGATGTTTTTTTGATCATCCTTTGTCTATTGACAGGGAACAAAGGTTGCTTTACCGTTCACCGGGCAACTTTACATTTTTGTAAAGGGTTTTGCCGCCCTGTTGGATTGCTTTACGTCTTGCTTACGTCGTCAAAAATCTCTGCGCTTGTCAGAAGTTGACCGTTGAGGCAAAGGCCGACCTCGGGGGTCGGTCGGGTTTCGTCGCTGTCCGGCCCCGACCCTGAAGTGGTCGGGCCGGCGTCCTCGAGCGAGCATGGTCATCGAGAACTAGACGATGTCCTAGGGAGGTTCCTACCCAGGGGATTGGTCTCCCCTCGAGTTTTGACGTGATGAGGCTCGTCCTGGGCTGCGAGTTTGATCGCGGGACGCAACCCATTGCTGGGCCTTTGTACCTAATCCGGGGCCACGAGTACCCGAGGTACATTATCTCGACAGTAACCTCCGAGCCCTGCGCCATTTGCAATCTTCGTTGAGGCAGCGCGGGTTACATTATCTCGATAGTAGCCCTCGAGCCTCCGGGCGACTGGAAGGGTTAGTCGGTGGTTTAATCTTCGTGCTTCAAGGAATAAGCCTGCGAGGCTGCGCGAGCGCGCCCGTAGGGTGTAGCCCTTGAGCCCCTCGGCGATCCGAAGGGTTGGTCGGGGGTTAGTCTTCGATGTGAATTTTTGCAATGTCTCCCCGATCGTCGGCGGTCGGGACCAACTTTCGCTGTTGATCGAGATTGTCAAGAGGGATGCCTGGATCAAGCTGGTCGGCTTGGCTATATTTCATGATCAGCATCTCGCCTAGGTTAAGCCAAACGGATTGGTCAAGTCCCATGATCGGCAACGTGGGCAAGCGTCGGGCCAAACGATTCAACTGCCGACCCTCTGCAGCCCGAGAGCGTGGGTTCCACCCCAGGACGCCCTCTGAATATCCCTGCATTGGCTCCGGAAGTTGGGTGGTCCGGTGGCATCCACGTGGACTGCCGATGCCACGTCTTGGAGTTGCAACTGCCAGACCGATCCAGCGGTTGGATCGCCCCGATCGAATGGTTGCTGGGGAGCGCTGATTCACGCGCATGTCCATATAACTGACGCTCGGCCAGTCAGTTAATGCCCCTGTGATCGTGTGCAGAAGTACAGGCGCCACCTCAACTGGCGGGGGTATTGAGGGAACGCAACGAGCCCACTCATCAGTGAGCAGGGTGTGGGCGGCGAGTTCCATGAAGTGTAGGTTGACGGCGAGTTTCTCGTGCAGAGCTCCGGCAGCAAGTTTCTCGGCAGACCTCGGAGCTTGAGACCCTCCAGGGTCAAAACCTTGCTACCGAGGGGGCCCTCGTCGCTGCTGACGTGGCGTGCGTGGCCACTATGGCAGAGGCCACCAGGCTTTCGAGGGAGTTGTCGGAGCTGCAGCAGGCACAGTCCAAGGCTCTCGTGAGCGCTCGGGAGTCGTCAGAGGCGGCGATTGCTTAGCTTCGCCAGTATCTTGCGGCCGCCAGGGCTGAAACCGAAGCTACCGTGAAGGAGCGCGATGGTAAGTGTTGCTCACCCTGCTTGTTTGTTGATGCCATGATTGGTTCTTGACCGTGTTCACTGCAGGCGTGGTCAGCGAGCTTAAAGTGGTCCGGGGGGTGTCTGCTCCTTGCTCCGTCAAGTCTTCTCCGATGTATATGAAGATTCTGTGACGACAGAGCACGCCGGGACTCGTCGGCTTCGCGTTGAAGGGGGCGCCGGAGGACGGAGCCTCGCTGACCCTGGTGCGGACTCGCTCCCACTATTTGGACGCCGACCTGGCGCGCGTCTCCAGGGGCTTTGCCGCAGGGATGTCAGACGAAGAGATCTTAGAGCTGCAACGGGAGGTCGAGGCCAGGGCTCAAGATCTTGCCGCCAGCTTCAAAGGGCCTAACTTCTTGCGCGAGCGGTTCGGGCAACTCCCGGCATGTCGTTGTTAGGACTTTATAATGCCAGCTGCAATTACTTGTAGTTTTGTAAATAAACAAACGAAGTTTCCGACCCTCTTGTGCTCATGTAAAATTTTGCGTGCTTATGTTTTCAGTTCCGTTGGGCATTGATCGAGCGACTGGGTCTGGTATAGCTCGTAGGTCGAGTGTCGGGCTCGATACAGCCGTGGTGGGGCGTCAACAACTCCGGGTCATCGATCGTTAGCCGCGATCAAAACTTAAATGATAGCACTTGCAATTTACTTAACATGTCCGAGGGTCACCCGCGAAGCTTGACGCGGGTCGGAGGGTCAGACCTCGAGGGAAAGAAAAGAGTCATAGAGCCTTAAAACAAGAGACTAAGGCACGGAGCCTTAGAGCGAAAAATTTAGACGCAAGGCCTGAGAACGAAAAGCTGAGGCACGAAGACTGAGAGCGAAGGGCGAAGGGGTCAGAAGTTTTGACTCCTAAGCAGGGGGACACTGAGAATAGCCCTCGGGCAGCGAAGGGCGGCCAGATCGGCTGCGCTTCGCCGTCCAAAATAGTAAAGAAAAGAAACAAGAAGTGCAAGAAGACTTAGCTGATTTTATTATGCATAGAATTGACGCAGGTTCTCGATGTTCCAGGCATTGACTAGCTCCCTGTCACTCTTGGTCGCCAGCTTGTAGGCGTCGGGCCTTAGAACTCGCTTGATTACATACGGCCCCTCCCAAGGAGGCGATAGCTTGTGGTGGCCAGCTTGAAGCTGGACCCTCTTGAGTACAAGATCTCCTATGTTGAATGCTCGATCTTTGAGGCACCGAGCGTAAGGTTGTCGTAGACTTTGCTAGTACTTGGCCGACTCCAGGATGGCGACGTCGCGTGCTTCGTCCAGCTGATCCAGGGCATCTTGCTGTACCGCTTTCGATCTCTATTTGTCATAGGCTCAGACCCACGAGAAGTCGAGGTCGGTTAGAAGCACAGCTTCCGCTTCGAACGTCATGAAGAATGAGGTGAATTCCATGGTTCGGTTGGGAGTCGTGCGCAAGCCCCACAATACGAACGAGAGTTCTTGAACCCACCGTCCAGTCGCTTGCTCGATGCGGTCATAGAGTCGGTGGCTTGAGCCCCTAGAGCACTATCTCATTGGCACGCTCAACCTGCCCGTTGTTCCTCAGGTGGGCCACGAAAGTGAAGTCGAGCCAGATGTGGTATTCCTCGCAGAAGTCGTAGAATTGCCAGCTACGAATTGCCGACCGTTGTGGGTGATGATGGAGTTGGGACCCCGAAATGGCAGATGATGTCATGAAAGAAATCGACCGCGCGGCCGGCACTGATGCATGGCACCGGCTTCGCTTCAATCCACTTGGTGAACTTGTCCACGGGGATGAAGAGGTGGGTGAAGCCTCCGGGCGCTTTTCAGAAAGGCCCAAAGATGTCAAGCCTCCAGACCGCGCAAGGCTATGTGATCGGGATCGTCTGGAGCTTTTGGACCGGCATGTGCATCTGTCGAGCGTAGAATTGGCAGCCTTTGCAGGAGCGGATGAGTTGCTCGGCATCGGAAACCGCCGTGGGTCAGTAGAACCCCTGGCGGAAAACTTTTCTAACCAAAATCCTCAGGGCAGCATGATGATCACAGATCTTTGAGTGAATGTCATCGAGGAGATGTAGACCTTCCGCTCGAGGGATGCAGCGTTGGAGGATGCCGTTGAGGCTCCGCTTGTAGAGCTCGTGGTCAACAATGACGTAGGCTTTGTCTTGGCGTGCAACCCGCCTGGCCTCATTGGTGTCGGTTGAGAGGGTAGCGTCCTAGCGCCAGGGCAGTTTGTCGATTGCCTTTGATCGTCCTTTGTCCTTCGATGGGGAACAAAAGTTGCTTTACTGTTTGGCTTTACCGTTCCTCGGGCAGCTTTACCTTCTTCTAGACAGCTTTGCCGCTCTGTCGAATTGCTTTACCTCCTGCTATACGTCATCAGAAATCTCTGAGCTTGTCAAAAGTTGACCGTTGAAGTTGGGGCCGACCTCGGAGGGTCAGTCGAGTTTTGTCGCCGTTCGGCCCCAACCGTGAAGTGGTCAGACCGGCGTCCTCAGGCGAGCCTGGTCATGGGAAACCAAATGATGTCCTCGAGCAGTTCCTACCTGAGGGGGTTTTGACGTGATGAGGTTCGTCGCGAGCTGCGAGTTTGATCGCGGGCGGCAACCCGTTGTCGGGCCTTCGTACCTAATCGTACATTATCCTGATATTATGCATAGAAAATAAAGAGAAAAAAGATATATAAATGTAAATACTAGAAAGAGGGAAAGCTATATTAAATTGAGAATGATATTTATTTATGAATACATTTTAACTCGTAGAGTGACATTTAAATCGAAACGGATGGAATAGTATATATATAAAATTGCACGCCTCAATGATTGTGTACTTGTTCGAAATCAGAAATGATCAGGTAGTTTGAAAAACAAGTGCCAGAATGACCCGTTCGCGTACAATGATCAACCACGCGGACCGGGCCGTGCGGCCACGAAACCACAACGAGAGTTACGAGACGAGACGGTCCGTCGACGTCGACCCGCCAGCGAGGGGCGTCCGCGCGCGCAGCGCTAGCCTTCCGCCGTGCGCGCCGACAGGCGTCGCGGTGCAAGTCTGGGCAAAGGGAGAAAAGCGAACCGCCTACCGCCAGAACCCGGCGTTCCCATTGCTCATGCGGGACCAGCCAGCTTTTAGCACGAACGAAGCGGAGGACGGCCGGCTTGCTTCGCGCTGGCGTGACTGGCGTCGCGTCCTGGTCTTCCTTCCTCCGCGCGCTCGTCGCGGTGCTCCGGTGACCGGTGGCGTCTGCAACGGGCCGGACAGATTCCACTGCTATAAGCAGATTTTCTGAGCACCATCTCATCTACATACCTTATTTATCACTACTAGATCGATAAATAGATAAATAAAATTTATTTTTTATTTTTTTAAAAAATAAATCTCATATATAATCTCACGTGTTATTTCACCCACTGACAACCGGTCTCATCTACACGCATCCCCGTTATCTTATTTCTCTTCCACTGCTGGTCTGCTGCGCGCGTCTGGCACTGCACTGGTACGCAGCGACGCGTGAGCAGTGTGAGCTTCAAGATCTACGAGGGTGCGAACGCGCCTGAATGCGTTGGAGTCAGGATAGGCAAGTCGATCGAGTCGACCGTCAGGTGACGCAGAGGACGTTGACTGGACTCGTTACACTGCAACTAGTGCTAGTGCATGTACTACTTCTAATTTTTGTTGACGGACTCTTTAATTAATATTTTTTATAGATTCAATTAAATTAAAAAATCTAGTATTTATATTTTTAAAATCATAAAAAAATACTTTCATAATATATATAATTTATATTATTAAAACTAATTAAATATATCAAAATTATCGGTCAAAATCGTAGTCAACAAAATCTAAAAATAAACTTTTATTGAGACGAAAAGAGTATAATACTTTCTCCATCTCAAAATAAAAGTATTTTTAGATTTTCAAACATATATCTTTGATAATTCGTTTTATTCAAAAAATTTATAAATTTTTTATATTATTGTAAAATGATTTATTATTAAAAGTAATTTAAGCTTGAGTTGTTTATTTTTGCATTTTCGTAAATTTTTCAAATAAAATAAATGATCAAATGATAATTTTAAAAAGTCAAAAACCTCATTTATTTTGAGACGGAGAGAGTATGAGGTCTTTCTGTGGTGGAGTATTACAAAGCTGTTTCTTTTAATTATCCCGTCAAGAGGATCAAGTGCTAAGACAGGACTCGGTCCAGGCCAGACAATTTGAAATTTATGTTTCGATATTCCAAGCCGGGTAAATTCTACCGAAACAACCTGGTACTACCGGGTTTGAATTGACAAGTTGCCATCTATATTTTCCGAAGATGATTTCTACAGCATGCTGATTGGACGGAGATGATATGCAAAGAGACAGCGTCAAACCGTTTCCCCGACCAAACCATGCTAAGCTAACCTATCTCGCGTTACGAATGGTTGAAACTTGGACGGCTCTCTGTTGCCGTGCAGCGTGCTGCTCGTTCAGTTTCAGATCGCTGTCGTTGACCACCCCGAACGCACGGCAGGCAAGGCACGCATCAGTGTCCAGGCATCCCCGAGACGCGTCGGTGTCAACCGGCCATACACATCGTCGAATCGTTTTCACGCACTAGGGTAACACATGAATTGCAGCCCTAGCTATCATCGATTTGGTCAAGATGTACTTATATGGAGGTAAACGTCAACTGCTGTACGATCGATTTCTCGTATACAGATAGGGTGCGTTTGGATAACCCGCACGCGACGCGGCCTGGTCGGCTCGATGCAACCTCCATGTGATTGGTTGCCCGATTGACTGAGTCGGCCAGGCTCCGTCGGTGGAAAAGTTGGGAGCGGGCCAGGCTGCGGAGGAACGAAGATGATTTCTGTTTTTCCAAAGACAGGCTGTTAGGATACAAAATCAAATCAACTAATAAAAGTATTAATAAATAATTTATTTATTTTAAAATATATTAGTATATATTAAAATAGATTAAGATATATAATATTAAAATGAAGGTTATTAGAATGTAGTTACACAAATTAAATATTAAAATAATTTATACAAATTAAATATTAAAATAATTTATTTTTTTCTACTTTTATCTCATACAGATTAAACTCATACAAAAACCAAACATCATCTCTTCTAGTTATATACATCTAACCAAACAAACTACTAGCATATATGTGATTAACTTGTATCGAGCTTATCACACCTCTTACCAACCAGCCTCAGTCATACGAGCAATCAAACTGGACCTAGAGTGGATCTGACAAGCTCGGCATCGACAGAGAATTGCCTGCGTGAAGATGGGCAGACATTTAAGCAAGGCAACAAATGTTCCTGTCATAAATTAAGCAACCGCTAGGGCGAGATCCAAATCGGCTGCAATTACGACAGGAGGCACTATAGCGTGAGGGGAACAGTAACTAATGCCGATAAACAGTAACTTTTCCGTGTAGATACAGTAAAATTTGGTACTGCTCATCCACGAAGTTACTGTTTATTATGTTACTGTAGCAATTGACTGATCGTCCATTTTTTAATCGGACGGCTGAGATTTGAGCTAATTCTGAGAACAATGTCTTCTCTGCATTTTGACTCCTAAGATGACTTCAATCGGCCAGGGCGGGACCTATCACCGTACTTGTCTGCGGCCTGGGTCGCCTGCTACGAAATGCGGCGGATGACCTCGATGACCGAGGGACACGGTCGCCTGCCTGGAGATGCGCCCTCTGGTCCAATGTTTCACTTATCCTTTGAGCCGAAGAAACCAGCCAGGGCAGTTTAACAGTTTTCCCGAAAACTAAAAAAATGGATCGGTTTACCTATAAAAATTCAATTTTTGAAACTTGGACTGGGTCGGCAGTTTGGAAACGGTAAACAGGCCGGTTTGAGTGGCTAGCCGGTCAGTTTTAGCGGAAAGCCGACAGCTTCCAGGTGGAATCGGCAGAAACGAAAACCGATCGGTTTTGACGAAAAACCAGTCAGTTTTAGCCGAGAGCCTGCCCAAAAACTGAAAAACGGGTAAAATATTAGAAAATAAGAAATAAATAGAAAATTTCAGAAAAATTTGACATGACCTTTCCTAAATTATTATAATATATTTACAATATATTTCATCAATGGATAATAAAATATAAAATTTGACAATATATCCATGCAAATAAAATGCACATATAAGTTTATACATAAGTCCATACATGAATAAATAAATAAGTTGTCTACCGTCAACCCGCTAATGTATCGTAGTCAGCACTAGATATGAGGTGAATCCCTGTTATCGTTGTCAGCACTAGATATGAGGTGAATCTCTGTTGTGGCTAACAACTCCGCTCTGTATTCATTCCATGTCTGTCCCGTCCAAGTGGCAGTGGTCTCCCATCGTTGATACACTGAATTATAATACTTCGAATTGTCCCATTCTACACTAACGTCCTGGTGGTCGAGTTGCATCAAACTCTGCAGATACCACTCATTAATTTGATTGTACATAATATCACTGTCTATCGTCGCATAGTATATGTCGTAGTAATGATGCTTATGTCCCATGGTGGTCCTCGGTGATGGTGGAGCACTATGATCTTTATTCTGTATGGCGTGAGTAAAATCTCTCTCTTGCAAAATAATGTAAGTGTAAAGAATAAGAGTGACAATGAGCGAATGATTCAATGATATGGTTACATGTAAAATGATAAGTAGTTTGTGGTGGCTGAAACTCAAGAACTACAGTGTCTGGCGGGTCTTCAGATGAAGTCCGAGAGCTGCTGTCATTTGACTTTTGGTAAGGTGGGCTTCTTCTGCCGTCTTCAGAATATGTTGTGTCATCACTGCCTACGTCTTTACTTTTACTTTTGCTTTTACCTTTACCTTTGCTCTTATTACATATCTTTTTAGCTCCTTCCTCTTTTCTATGTGAATTTCACTCATATTTACATCTGCCCATTCAGATGTTGTTAAAGCACAAGACAACTGTAGCTCAGTCTTTCCTTCGCTCGGCGGTCCTATCGAGCTCCCGATGAAAATAGTCCTGCACATCGGGAGGAATGTGAGAACAGCCTATCACATTGCTGTCACGATGTGCCACATGTTGCTTAAATCTTGTGGCACCACTCCCTCTCTTCATACTGTTACAGTAGCAACAAAATTCGGGGTATATGTTCTCCTCGTATTCTCAAACCGAATCCAACTGATCCGCCATCTTACATTCAACAATTTCATCAAAATGACAAAGTTCTAAAGTTTGACACAAATGAACCAACATTTGAAAAAAAACCAGAAAAACACCCAACGCACCTCCTCTGATAGAAAACCGACCAGATCCGTCGGCTTTCCGCTGAAACCGAGCGGCTAGCCAGTTGGGGTGGCTTGGCCGCGCGGGCAAGCGGTTAGCCGAGGCGGTTATCGGCGGGCAAGCGACCTTGTGGCGTGTGCGTGGCTAGCCGCTACTACCGCTCGACTAGTCGGCCTTTTCGAGCGGCTTTCCAAGCGTGGCGGCGGATGGAGCGGCGGGGCAACGGTTTCGCCGGCACAGATCGCGGATGGGGAAAGGCAAGAGCTCACGGGTGCGCCAAGTCACGAGTGAAGATAAGTCTCTTTTTTATTTTATCCACTCAATCTTCCTTGAATTTTTCAGTACCTAAATCATGTAATTTTCAACAATGGATTCCACCAAAATGTTGCATTTTTTTATCTAGTTTTTTATATATTTTTTTATTTTAAATTTCGTCAAATTTTCACATTTAAAAAAAATTCAGCCAAAAAATCAGTCAACTGTTTAAATCGAACCGAACCGATTTGATTGAGTTTCGTGAAAACCACCCGGTTTGAGCGGTTTTGTAAACCTTTCTCTGGCCTCGATTGAAGCCGCGGTCGATGTCCGCCTCGTACGTGCATCGCCAGGAACGGCCGGATGTATTGCGCCCTGAAAACGATTCGTCAGTAGATTGACGATTGGCCGGGTACAACGTGGACGTGAGTTTTACAAAATCGAACGCGCAGGCTCCGTTGGGGGTTAGTACTACCAGTCTGGTCATGAACGACGCCGCCATCCTCATCAGCAGCTGGAAGCAGAAATCGACCTTGTAGAATAGAGGGTTACTTAGAAATTCATCGTTTATGCCGTGAAAATCCATGTGAACACGGCACTGAGTTTTCGAATGCAGTACTCGAGAAAACATTTGAACAAGCCTAGCCAGTTTCTGACGGGGCGGAAAGGAATGAACTGCTACTTCAAAAAATCCTACTCCTACAATATTCAGAATTTGTGCGGGCAAACACGGACGAGGCTTCTGTACTCCCACCAGCGTGCTCCCCTTGGTGCTCCCACTACGTGGCATGATACTATTGGTTCGGCATTTTTTTTTTGTCCAGGATGGCACCCGAACGGATGGCCACACGAGTAAAAAAAATGATCTTTGCATGTGGGTCTAAACCGGTTTTCACAGTCGATTTTTGTTCCGCTGCTATTAGTGCCTATAAAAATAGAGCATTTATACACGCGTTTATGTGAACCATCGCACTAATAGTCTTAATGCATCAGATCTCTTAAAGTAACTCCCGAAAAAAAAATCGGTACTATTATGTGATCCGCTTGCACAAATCAATTTTCAAAAATAAAAAAAAATCTGGAGAGATCCAGCAGTGTTTAGCCTGTTCCGCCTGCCGGGCAACCTGTCTCTCAAGTCTTCCCGCTCTGCTTTGAGCAAACAATCTCTGCTATGCTTGGAGGCAAAATAATCAACAGTGCACACACCCAAAATCTCTCTAAGCTTCAACACACCAGAAGGGAGAAAATAACCGACACTACACACCCCAAAATCTCTGTACGCTGCAGCACACCATCAAACCCTAAATCAGCAGTTACATCGTCAGAGCCACTGCGACTGCACCGCCGAGATGAACGTGTACTTGTTACTGTGCTTGAACCCGCAGGCACCACCCAGCACAGATCCAAGAGAGCAGGAAATGAGCCGCTTTGCCAAGAATGACAAAACACAAATGACACGAAAGTGAAAGAAAGTGATTAGTACTCACTACTCACCGCTAAATCAGCAGGATGGAGCTGTTCATCACCTCAATTGAACCCTAAATCAGCTTGCGCCCACAGATCTAGATCTCTTAGACTGACCACCCGGGGAGAGAGAGAGAGAGAGAGAGAGAGAGAGAGAGCCTGAGAAGCACTCGATGGTGACACTCGGTCGCCAACACTGGCAGCGTGCGGAGGCAGGCTCCCCCCCCCCCCCCAATCGGGCGGCGCGTGCAGGCAGCGACCCACTAGGCCGCACGCGCAGGCGGCGGCCCTCGGGATCTATAAGAGAGAGAGAGGCGTGGGAAAGAGGAAATGCACTCGGGAAGAAGACGAGAGCATGGGCAAGATAGTGGGGTGCAGGATATGTAATTGGGATGACAAGCAGCTCAGGCGGCATACAGAAAAACTAGCTGCATAGGTGAAGCACAGATCACTGACATGGATGTTCCGGTACAGAATATTTGTGCATGCGGTTGTTTAAAAGCACCGCTTGCATAAATATTCTTGCAAGCGGACTTCCTGAGGAGCTGCCTGCACTAATCAACGTGATTGTGCATTGGTTCTTTAAAAAGTCTGCTGCACAAATAATTTTTTACAGGCGGTTTTTTTTTCTCGAGCCCACCTCACTTTCGATATAGGTAGTTGACAACCGCTTGTAATTTAAGTGAAAGGTGTCAGGATAAACCTTTTTTGTAGTAGTGCCATCCGTTGCCAGCTAACTCCGTTGGCCACTTTCTCTTCTATCGCTTTCTTTCCTATCCCATTAGCCCACTTCTCTCATAAAACAAGGGGCAAATTCATTTTTAAAAAAACAAGGTGCAAATTATTTTAAAAAATAAAGGGTAAATTATTTACTCCTTCTGTCCCAAAATAGCTAGTATCATTTTAAATTTTTAGATATCTACTTTTGATCACTCATCTTATTCAAAAAGCTAGTGAAAATATTATTTATTTTATTATGAATTGATTTATGATTATAAATACTTTAGATATGACTTGTTTATTTTTATATTTTTATAATTTTTTAATCAGATGAATGATCAAACATTGATTTTTAAACATAAAAAACGTCATTTATTTTGAGACCGAGGAAGTATTACCCTTTAAAAAAACTACAAGCTTCTTGTCGCCACTCAAAATTTTTAATTTACTTATCAATGACCAATTTTATCTTTATTTCCTTATTATCACTACTATATATTTTGAGACATGAAAAATATTTGTTTGTCTCTCTATCATTTTTTGATAACTTTTCTCATTTTCTATTTTAGGTTTTTTGAATAAATGAATTTTCTTATTGTTGACGACCAAAATTGATATTCTGCAAAACTCGGAAGTTCTGAAATTCTAAAATCGGAAGTTTTAGTTTCAACAGGCTCACTATGGCAAAATTGGTTAAGTCTTTATCGGAGTGTCCGGGTCGAGTGTCCGGCCATTTGTCGGAGGGTATAAACTGAAAGTTCTGATTTGTCAAATCGAAAAAATTCTAGTTTGTCAAACTGGAAGTTAGTTTTAGCAGACTCACCTAAGTTAAAATTATCTAAATTAAGGTTAACATTGATTATTTCAAGGTATTGGTGTTTAGACATATTTTGCAGGATATGATTACGATTCTTGAGTATTTGATCAGTTCTTATAGAATAAACAAATAAGTGCTTAAGAAGAGTAGTAGTATTTTAGCAAACCAAAACTTATGATTTTCGCTGCAAAGACCCTAACGGTCTAGCTGCATTGCACAATTGCGTGTTCATGTGGAATAGTATTTTTAGGTATTTTTTTGTGAAATTGAACTGATTACTGCAAAATTTTTATAGAAACAAGTATAGAGCGTTTGTGTTGATTAAAAAAATGACTTTTTTTTCAAAATGTAGAAAGGCTATACGATGACAGAGGTGGTCTCCGTTGATGTTGCCAAAATCTGTTGCGTCCTGAGATAGGAAAGAGCGCTCGATCGGAAAAAGCTAACGGTGTTAGTTGTGGGCCAAGTAAAAAAGTATGACCAATAAAACTGTGCCACGTAGTAGGAGCACCAAGGAGAGCACGCTGGTGGGAGCACCGAACGGTAATCATCCCCTTCGCGTAGGGTAAGAACAAAGTCGTTCTCCGACCACCCTTTTATTGGGCCGATGTGGGCCTTTTTTGTGTTTTTTTTCTTTCTCTTTCTAATTTCTACCTGGCCCATTCGATGAGATGAGTTTTTCTGTTCGGCATCTTAATATATTAAAACCCGTGCGTTCTCTCGCAAAAGAGCCACTCCACGTCTGCTCTTATATTTTTGACCGTTCGATCCTGCTAACAGATGGATTCAACCGTTGGATTGCTCCATTGCACCTTTGCGTCTGGGTCCTTCTGGAAGCATCAAACTACAAAGTCTTATTATGAGGTCCTCCCACTTTTTCTCCGGCCCGGCGTGCTCAAACTCGGCAATGCCGCCTGCCCCAGACGCTGTTTTCCCTGCCCCGCTGAGCCCGCCTCAGGTGCCCATGGAGCTCGGCCTACCCAGCAGCGAGTCCTCCTCGCCGTCCCTGTCCCCGTCGCCCTTCCCCGAGGCCGCGACGGTGCCGGAGATGCAGCAGCTGAACTTCAGCGAGACCACCGCCGCCGGCGCAGATGGGATGCCCCAGCGGCTCGCCATGACCAGGTCGCCTCCAAATCCCCTTGGCCGCCGCCTCGCCCTCCCCACCTCAGCCGCGGCTGCCCTAGCGGCCCCGCTGCCTCAACCAACCTCAGCCGTCCCCATCCCTGACGCTGCATCGCCCCTGCAGGCAAAGAACGGCCCAGCCTCACCTCTACTGCAGTAGCATCAGCGGTCTGTCCATGGGCGCCGCGGCCAGCAGGGTCGGATACCCAACGGCTGCGGCGGCTGGCTTCCGACGGTGGCGATGGTCGCTTCCGACGATAATGGCGGCTGTGGCTCTTTTCCGGTGCGGCCTGGCCATGCGCGTTGCGGCCAACAGAGCCATCTGCCGGACGGCGGGGCAGTCGCGGCCGGCTTCGGGCGTGGCCAGGACGCCGCAGCCAGAGCCAGCCGCTTGACGGCGACGGCGGCTGCGACTGGCTCCTCACGCGGCCTTCCCACGAGCGACGTGCCGACGTCTCGCGGCCGGCAACAGTTGTAGATCATGGATGGCGTCGCAGCGGTGGCCAGATGCAAAGAAGAACAGATATCCACTGCAGTCCGCAAGGCGAGGAGCACATGCCCCAACTCATACGCATCCATGTGTTCGGCAATCGGCAAGGTGGCAGGTAAATGGCACGATGGTCACAACACCACGACAGCTGCCTCAATCCGTGTATTGATAGCACCATCTCTCTTCCATTGCTTGCAATTATCGGTGAGAATCGTCTTCACTGTTGTGTTGTAGCCACCGCGTGCAAGGTGTTTGACAAAATGTCAAACTGCTTTCGAGACTTGCTTGTGCATCTACATAGGTCACGGACTCTGATAATGGCTTTGCAAGGCTCTTCTAAAAATCATCAAATATCTATTCATAAAAATTCGGGCTGGCTTTACAAGGCTTATCTATGATCTGGAATAATATGGGACCTTAGTTGGTTTCACAAAAAAATATTTTTTACTTATTAATTTGGGTTGATACTTGAGAATATTTCTTAATACAAGCATCTGAGATAAAAGAATTCAGCTACTACAGAGTGAAGTATATCCACTTTCAATTAGAAATTTTCATCTATTTACAGACTTATCACTTTCTTTATTTCTCATGTAGTCTTATAGACAAAGAAAATGACAAATATACAGATGAAACCAATAATATTTTTTTCCTAGCTCTCTTCATAGTGTCAGTTATTGGCTTGGTGTATTGTCATGTTGGTCGCCAGTGCATAGAAATATATAATTGTAATTGTGTGTTACAATGATTACATACAACGGTAAATTATATCGATTAGAAAAATAATGCTTATCTATAAAGCGAGCATATAAGTGGCACATGCTGATGAAAAGAAATATCCAGAGGAACATCTGAGTTTTGCAGCACAAGCAGCTAGGTGCGGCAAGGCCGCGCAGGATTTCTAGTTTTTCTTCTAGTTTCTTCCAGTGTTTTTGGGCCTTTCTTTTCTGACTAGCTTGATCCTTTTTATAAAAAAGTTACTTTTATTTTTACACAGCCAGTTTCATATTTTTATATATTAAACGCAATGCGTTCTTTCAACTCTCGTTGCACCACGTCACCCGAAAACATATTAATCGTCAGATTAAAATTTAACGGTGAATATTAAAAAGAAGAAAAAAATCATTTCTTCGGTTAACGTAGAAGCGTGCTTTTACTCGACGGTAGCAGGCATGAACGGTCGTGTCATCGCCTTAGCTTTTTCAGGTCATACGCTGTTCTGTCACAGTCTTTTTCATGTATAGTGAAATAATAAAAATCAATGATAAACAATAATTTAATGAAGAGAGTATGTGGTATTACACATAGACAATGTGATATATATAAAAAATTAACTATAACTGTTTTGTTAAATCAAATTTATTTTTGCAATAAATTCAATAGAACTATTCCAAAAGATATAAGAGAAGTTTTTATAAATTTATTCTACTTTTATGTCTTATAAAGATCTTTATATGTTATAAAAATATATATTTAGATAACTTAAATTGTTTTATCTTCTAAAAATGCTTTTTGATTAATATACTCCTGTCTAAAAAAATAGTAGCTTTGGACGCAATGTTTTAATTAAACATTGTCAATATAAATTAGAAATAATTTTAAATTTATTAAGTTATAAAATTAGAAATAATTTGTTTTAAAAATACTTTCTTAAAAGTGTATCGATGCTACTTTTTATTAAATATTTTTTAGATAACAAGGATTACATTTATGTTTTGAAGACTATGTCTATAACTTCTTTTTAAAATCGGAGTATATGTTTATGAAACTTTATCATCCATATCAAAACAACTATACTTCTATTTGTTAAATAATAAATTTAAAATATACTGCTTCAACTAGGAGTGCACAACAAAAACATACACAAAAAGTGTTACAATTGCGCGTAGATTTTCTAGTTTCTTTTTTATTTGCATGGATGCACGGTTGTGGTAGGAGATAA
>BCLH01003353.1:10882-28669 GCA_001602315.1 Zoysia pacifica
TGATACTCCATTCATTCATAAATATAAGTTATTCTATCATTTAAAATTTATTTGTCAATATATCTCATTCTCACTTCCTAATACAACTTTATCTTTTTCCAATACACTTCCTCTTTTCTCAATAAATCTCTATCTCTTTTTTTTTCTCTTTTATTTTTTTCATACCATATTTTTTTTAATTTTTTTTAATTCTCATATCTAAAGCTAAAATGACCAATAAAAAGTAAAAATGAACAGAGTAAGTAGGATTTTCTAGTTCGATATGACGGTGAGTGTCGCACTGTTATAACTACAACTCTTCCTAAAGATAGAGAGAAAATGAAACTCCACTAAACTGTTCCCAGAAACATTTTTTTTTTAAAAAAGTAACTATGTCTGTCAGTGGATGTTACGTCTAAACAAATCCATTGTCTAATTATAGAGACAAGAAACTGAAATATAACAAGTGATTGTCTGCTACGCATCATATGTCAACATCGTGATCTACGCAAAAGGATCGCACAATTATACATGGCACAACGATTCCATCAATCACGCAGGTAATCTTCTGCTTTAATGAAATGGCAGGTTGCCGGCCGCTTTCCCTTAACAAAAAAGATAAAACAGTTTGCTGTTGGCCATCTTTTTCAGGTTAGCCATAGCCCAGGCTTTTCCCCGGCAGAGAAACTTCTGCGTCTTCCCTGTCGACGTCTCGGGCAAATTCCGTGTAACGAGAAAGCCTCTCCCGGCAAACGTTTATGATCTCGGCCTCTCGGGTCGGCTTCCGAGGCACTGGCGCCATCCATCAGCTGCGCTAACGCGCACGGCGTCTCACCCCCGTCTGGCCTGGCCATGACTGCCGCCTCGAGGCTCCAGCACCGCAGGGTGGCTGAAGATCACTGACTCCACCTCCATCTAGCTGATGTTCTTGCCGCCGGAAATGATTATGTGACATAATTTATGTCCTTGGCTCGGGCTTTGAGCTGGATGTATCCGGCCGGGTGCCGCACGGCGAGGTTACCGATGTGCAGCCACGTACCTGCCGGCCATGGATTCTTTCGTGGCTTTGAGATCGTTGCAGTATCCTCTCATCACGGTGTTTCCCCGGAACATCACCTCGCCCACCATCTTGCCGTCGTTCGGCACGCTCTCCATCGTGGCCGGGTTCTTGAGTCTTGACATTGACGCCCTGCACTGCGATGTTGTGGAAGTGTGGAACCCCTGGGCGCGCTCCTCGGCCGGCAACGCGTCCCATTCAGGTATCACGTGCAGATAACTTTAAAAATTATATTTTATTAATTTTATGTACAGTAAATCATACTCTTTTCGTTTTAAAATAAGTTTTTTTTAAAGTCAAAACATTTGACTTTAATATTTGTTTTATTCAAAAAATTTATGAAAATATTATTTATTTTATTGTGAAATAATTTATTATTAGAATTATTTTAACGCTATTTTGTTTATTTTTTATTTTCATACATTTTTTAAATAAGACAAATGGTCAAATGTCGATTTTAAAAAATCAAAAATGTCACTAATTATAAAACGGAGAGAGTAACTTTAAAAATTAATTAAATTTTAAATCACTCATACTGTCATACAACTTAGGTGGGCTTAACTTTCAATAGCCAAAGACAATCACACCTCAGTAGCCCGAGACCGTCACACCTCCTCGGCGTCGGCCTTGGGTGGATGGGGCTCGCGACGTGGGTGGCGCACGTGAGCACGGCTCATGGCGCTTCCGTGTTTGGCAGATGTGGGTGTTGCGTTTCGTGCCACAGTTGTGGTAAGATCAAAGTAAGATGATCCATCATCAATGGTAAGATAGTATTGATTGGCTCTTGTAGGTTTATACTTTTGTATTAGTGTACTTTTAAAATAAATCAAGTAATGTTGTTTTACTTCTTAGCAAGTAAAATATGAATTCGATCTATGTTGAGATTTCTCTAGGAATATTGAGATTTCGTAGAGATAAGTGCTTATGTGGCGAGTGGTGGGATCCTGTTTCCCTAGGAACGTTTAAATTTACTAGGGGACCTATGCACTAGCGGAGCCAGGAGAGGGCCAGCCGGGCCCTGGCCCCCATTGTGTTGGAAAAAAAACTCCAAAACATCATGCTCTTAGGTGTTGTGTTGAGAAAAAAACTCAAAAAATATGCTTTTAAGTGATTATTTGAGAGATTAATATAAGCTCCAGTGAAAAATTGATAAAAATTCTTTTTCTATCTTGTTGAGAAGTTGATAAAAATTAATCTGATTGGCTCCCTCTTAATACTGTGTCTCGCTCTGCCTCTAGACGTATGGTTTTCCCTAGAGTTTCGCATCTCACACTAGGAAAAGATTCTTCTTTCCCTTTGGAAATCGGGGACCCTAGGGAAAAAAATCTCTAGAGAGCCCTGTGGATTCTAGTAGTGACCGTTGATTTATATAAAGAAATATGCATCTGATTACCGTCGCTTACCAAAATTTACTAATAACTTTTTAAATTGAATTATTCAGCAATTAATAATTATTAAAAACATTTTACCTTCCTAGGAGGTAAAAGAACAATTTAAACCTCGACATCAGCGTAAATGAACGATCTATATTCATTTCATTTAGATCTATTTTAAAATCCGCCTTATATTATTACCAACAGAAATATTATGCTTCCTAAATTTGTCATTGGCGTCATATTTCATTGGCACATATGACCCTATAGTGGCACCATGCTGATAGAGGCCCTACATAATTAGTATGATCGAAATGAAATACATTGCACACAGAGACTATTTTGGCACTACAGTCTGCTTTTGCCTTCCTTTTACTTATGCAGGCTTCCCATGGCTCTGGCCTTCTCCCTTAGCAGATTCTTCTGTGTCTTGCCTGTCGAAGTCTTTGGAAGATCTCCAAACACCACTGTCCTGGGCGCCATGTCGTGGCAGCCTTGACCTGCAGAACTCAATGATGTCATCCACAGTAGCCTTTGCTCCGTCCATAAGCTTGACGAACGCGCAGGGCGTCTCACCCCAGTGATCGTCCGGCCTCGCAACCACCGCGGAATCAAGGTCAAGCACCGTCGGGTGGCCGAACAGAACCGTCTCCACCTCGATCGAGCTGATGTTCTCACCGCCCGATATGATGATGTCCTTGGACCGGTCCTTGAGCTGGATATACCCGTTGGGGTGCCGCACGCCTAGGTCGCCCGTGCGCAGCCAGCCTCCGCGCATTGCGGCTTCCGTGGCGGCCATGTCTTTGTAGTAGCCGCTCATGACCGTGTTCCCGCGGAGCATGACCTCGCCCACAGCGCGCCCGTCGGACGGCAAGGTCTCCATGGTCACGGGGTCCTTGATGGCGACGTCATGGAGCATGGTGAGGGGAACGCCCTGCAGCCCCTTGATCCGGGCGCGCTCGGCGTGCTGTAACGCGTTCCACTCCCAAGCCGAGTGTGCCGTGCGCTTTGTGGACAGCGACGGCAACATCTCATGTGGGACCGAGCGAAGAATGGCGGCGAGTGCCAGCCGGTCGTCGCGGTACGTAACCTCTTCTCCCTCCTCCTGTTCCATAGCACCCCACCATCTTTGCGCCTCCAAATTCACCTTCATCAAGAGAGCCCAATCTTCATAATTGGTTCTCGTGAGCATGGGAAATTGAGCCGATCCTGAGCTCTCTCTCACGACACGCTCTACCATGACGCGGCGACCTTGGCTTCGGCGCCGCCCTCGGAGAGGCGGAGATGGGGATCGAGGAACTCTGCGGCGGCGTGGTGGTGAGCGTGATGCAAAGTGGTCTGGACCCCAGGACGTCGTCATGGCGCCCAAGAACTCATAACCGCTCTGATACCAAATGTAAGCTCACCGCCGGCGAACTCGAAAGAATTCCAGCGATGGCAAAACCTGGAAACAGAGGATCACAAGAGAGGTTTTGCACAGCTAGGAACTTGCTGCTTTTCTATTGCGTCTATATCACTTAAGTAGAGGATTACAAAGCTAATGACCTGGCCATACCGGCCATGACTCCGGCCACAACGGTCACTACAAGCATGCACGACCTGGACGTGATCCGCCACTCGTGGCATTACCCTGACGACGTGCGCCACACCTGAAACATGAGCTCCTCTTGAAACTAGGACTCCAACTAACTTAAGACCGACGCTACTTAGCAGGGATTTTATTCAACAAGAGATTGCGACGATGAGAGGAAGTTTGGCTTTGGCTTCTGCAAGGATCCTCATAGCTTCGCGGGCCATGGCGAGGAACTGCGACTCAACGAGGAAAACCTTGGCGTCCGAGTGCCTCAGTAGGACGGACACTGTGGCCGCGTCGTGCCAGGTGTTCAACGTGCAGAGGGCGCCGCCGGTCATCGGCACGCTGAAATGGGGCTCGTACATAGCCGATATGTTCGAAGCGATGACCGCGACCTGATCCGAATCAGAGAATTAACCGAATCAAGGCTCGTCGCCGGTCATCGGCACGCTAAAATGGAGAATGTAGGAAAAGAAGAAGAAATGGCTGGTCAAGCTCCGGTCACTTACCACGTCTCGGCGGCTGACACCGAGGTTCACCAGGGCGGAGGCCCCGGCAAGGCACCGCTCCCGCGTCTCACGCCACGAGAACTGCTTGGCGCCGAAGATGATGGCCGCGCGGTTGCTGAACACGAGCACGGCACGCTCCAAGAAGCTCAGCGGCGTGAGCGGCACATAGTTCGCCGCGCACCATGTCAAGCCTTCCATGGCAGCGTGTGCGCGAAATAGGATGGGTCGCCCTAGGCCTAGATCTTCTTTGACTAAACAAAACGGAGATCCAGTTATTATAACAATCGTTTGTGGATGACAATGTGGGACACAAGGGAAACCATCTATGGACACTCTTGAAGCAGGCGAGCTTGGCCTCAGTGAACTTTAGACCCGATTTAATTATAGGACTGCTTTTACAACCGATTATATCTGTTTATGTTACAATATTTTGCACACATAAAACTCGTAAGTGTTTATGTTCATAAATAATTTAATTGTAATGACTTTTATATTTTGTATTAGCACCAATAAATTTTAAATAGTAATTTTTATTATTACTTTCCTCCCTTTACCTATAATCCATACTGGATACGCCATTTTGCAACAAAATTGACTTAAGATAAACTAGATAAGTGATTTTCAAAAATCTCGCCGTGATACTTACAAATTAGCACATATATAATGGCATTAGGCAGCCGTGATTTGTAGTTTTTTTTAACTAATTTGTTTCATATTTTACCCATTGCCATTTATCAAATTTTAACTTTTTTTCTTACATACGGATACATGTCACTGTAATAATAGTAAACATTGGTCCAATGCAATAGAGAGTATGATGGACAAATCAAGGAGAACATCGACAGCTGGACAATGGATGGAAACATCAATTTGTCACGTCTTTCTCTATTTAATGACCTGTTTGTTTCAACTTTTTATCATGTTTACTGGAGCACTATAACTCTTCTTAAAGAGAGAAAAAAAAAGAAACTTCACTAAATAAAAACTGTGCCCAGAATATTTTTAAAAAGGCGGAATAGCCAAAATCATCCCTCAACTTTCATCAAAAGCTCAATTCCATCCCTGAACTATTAATATGACCAATTTCATCCCTGAACTTTTGATTTTGACTCATTTTTGTCCTTAATCCTAGCTGGACGTCCACCTCATCCTATCCAGTCAGATTGGCACATAGAAAATGACCTTGCTGCCCTCCCTATTTTTCTCCTTGCCCCAAGCCAGCAGGCCTAGCACGATCTGCCTCTCTATTGTTCTCTCTCCTGCACCTAACCATGACATCATGTATAATGTGATTTTTTTCTCCTAATAAATAATAAACTACAATATAAAAGGAGAGCACATCAATTTTAAACAAGCTCCTAGGTTCGAAATCAATAGATGTTCAGACAAATTCTTAGGTTCAAAATAAAATAAGTGCAACAGACACCACATTGTCTACTAATGAAACTACACAACACTCTTCTCTGAAGACATAAGTTGGCTTCCACATCTTTTCTGAGAGGTGCTACTTTGGCCTGATCTCCCACGTCCAATTGAAGTAGATTGTATGTTTGCGTTTGCTTGTCCATCTGATACATTGATAGTTGCCTTTGCAACTGCACCATGTCGACCCGCACTAGTCTCAATTATAACAGAGGCACTTCCACCAGATGCCGCCTTTGCCGATGCTTGAGCAGTAGCCTTAGACCTTCCAAACGACACCATCTTTCTCTTGTAACCAGACTGCACGAAAATATATTAAATCATTTCAGAGTAACAAAAATAAACAATACAATTTCTTTGATAAGTACTGTACCTGAATAAATGATGAACCGGTTCGTTCGCTATAGTACAGTCCGTAGCCCTCAAGAATTTTACTTTTACTTGATTCACTATTGGAAGTTGCTGCAGGACGCTTTCCTCTAGATGGTTTGGAATGTGCAAGTTCAAGAGCTAGTGGTGCTGTGCTTGCCTGACTTTGAGAGACCAATGCCCGTGGAGAAGATGCACCATGGGAACTACCGTGCTTTGGCAGTGGATCTTGTGATGCCGAGTTCTCCATCTGTTATAAAAAAAAAGTTAGCGGTTGAGTTAAGAAAACAATAATATGCAGGAAAAAGCTACAATATAAACACCATTGGTAATGAGCATGTTTTGCTATTGTGACCCTCTCCCTTGCAACGACCACATTTGACTTTAGTTCCAGACTTAGATGATTTTGTGCTAGATTTTTTTGGTTCTGAAGAGTCCTTCCTCCTGTTTTTCTTTGGACGACCTGGCATCTTCTTTACTCTAGGAGGTAAAGGTCTAGGATTTGGTGACAAAGGCCATGCTGACTCATGCTCAACTGGTTGCAATATATGCTGATAAGTTCTTTTGTATTGATCAATAGAGAAACACATATCTAAATAATTGTTTGGCTCATCAGACATCATGAACAAGGTAGCACAAGCGTGCTGACATGGAATTCCAGAAACTTGCCAATATCTACAAGAGCATGCCCTCATCTTGAGATCAACTATGAACTTCCATTTTTTCTCCCTAACTTCAAAGCCAGCATCACCATTCCTTAAGACATGACAAAACTGAGTTGCATGCCTTATTTTTCTGACCTTTCTTAAAATATTGGGACATATTGTCGTTATCCATCTCTCACTGTTGCTCCTATTCTCTTGTATCCTTCTTGTCACTTGGATTCTTATATCTTCTAGCATAGTTATGATAGGTTTGAACCTTGCTTCTATAATCCAACTATTGAATGATTCACTCATATTATTATCCACTGACTCACAGTTGGATCCAAGCCTGAACCAAGCCCTACACCAATGTATATGATCTGTTTTCTTCAAATCATCCCATCCAGCAGGGGTAACACTAGCTAACTTATTCTTGTAATGGTTAAACAACATCTCATTTGGTGCCCTTGCGATTTTCCAAAATCTCTTTTGAAACTCTTGCAACCTATGCCTTTTTCTTCAGTTAGCATAAATATGCCTTGCACACATTCTATGCTCAGCCATTGGAAATAACTCTTTAACTACACTAAGCAAACTCTGCAAGTAATTAACACATATTACTTCACAACTTTGACTGACAAAATAAATAAACAGTACTACATATATTGATTAAAATTTACCTTTTGTTGATCAGTGATGAATACCCACCCATATGCACTATATGGAATGTTTAAATCTTTTTGGAGATGTCCAAGAAACCATTCCCATGAGTTAAGATTCTCATATTCCACAACAGCCCAAGCTATAGGGTAAATCTGATTATTTGCATCCCGTCCAATAGCTGACAATAGCTCTCCTTTCATTGGACCCTTTAGGAAGCAGCCATCAAGTCCAATCACTCTTTTGCATCCTTCAAGGAACCCTCTTCTACATGCATCTAAGCATATGTAAATTCTTTGAAACACATTCTCCTCTTCTTCTGGATCAAGAGCAACATGCACACTACTCCCTGGGTTACTTCGCTTCAGCTCAAAAGCATAATCAAACATCCTTGAGTACTGACCACTTTGAGAATTCATTGCCTTACTTATAACCCTTGCTTTTGCTCTCTTAATCATTGTGATTGACACATCCACACCCATCTCTTCTTGTACTGTTTCTTTCATTGCTTTAGCTTTCCATGCTGGATTTGCCTTGATGGTGCTCTCATACTTTTCACACAACCTTTTTGTTGACAACCTTTTATTTTTCAGGTCTGAACAACAAGAATGGGTGGGATTATATATCACAATCTGAAACCAGTCACTCCTTGAGTTGTATGAAGCATGTATAACCCAGGGGCAACCTTTCCACCTACAAACAACCCTAAGTCTTTCTTTATCATTTTTTGGAAACATGATATTTACCTTCTTCTTTAAAGCGTATCTTTCTATTGCATCCTTCAATTCACTTTTACCTCTGAAGCACATGTCAACAGCAAAGCTGGGTACCTCAGCACGAGTATCGAATATTGGGAACCGACACTTCCTTCTCTTTGCATCGCCATCACTGTCATCATCATACGAGGCATCCTCATCTGAATTGAAATACAAAAGGCCATCTCCATTTTCATTAACCTGAGTCATCACACTTGCATCTTGTCCTTGAGGAAGGTCCAACGAAATTGGGGCGTCCCATGGTGCATCTCTTCTCTTCTTCATATTTGATATGAATTCTTTGTATTTATTTCTTATATCCTTAGCTTCTTCATCCTCATCGGTTGTAAAACCAGTGCAATCAAAATCACTCTCTGATTCCTCTTCTTGATCACTGTCTTTATTTGTGTTATATTTTTTCCCAGTCTCAACACCTTTGACAGCAAGTGGAGAATAATTTTTTTGGCTCTGACCACCTAGTTCAGCAGTCGGAATATCCAAATCCATGATGTTGTCCTCACGAAACAAATCAAATACGGCTTCATCTCCATAATTTTTCTCTATTTGATCAGCGCCACACCAATCCACATCAATCAATTCTGTATATATATCTACACTGCCGACAGAGCCTACAGCATCAACCATGTCTAAACATGCCTTATCGTCTACAAGCAACCTCATTTCAGGATGCATTGCAACACCAAATGGTAACCAGTACATACTAACTGATCTCTTAAAGGTCATGTGATCCATAAGATGAGATTCTAGCTCTGGAATTGAAATTTTATCCTTTTCTACATGTGACACACCTTCATTCCCATTACAGTATTGTAATTTTGACCCCTCAAGAACGAACTTCCCATTGAAAAAAAATTTGACAGTAAGTACTTCACAATCTCCCATCTTTTTTCTCCCTACACGAAGTGCTCCATGGTCAAATCAAAGCAAAATCTCCATCCGAACGCGAACAAGTTACAGATCTTGTTACCTTTGTGATGGTGCACAGGTTCAACGCCCTTCCTCGTTGTTTTCTAGTTGAATCTCGAGCTACCCAGTCATCAAAATCAAGCTCGCCCTTCCCTGGAACGATCTGTAGAAGCTCGCTGCAGCAAACCCTAGAGAAGGGCACTAGCCGCCATGGGAGGGCAGGAGAGAGAAGGGGCAGGAGAGAAAGAACAATGGGGGGAGGAGAAAGAACGATGGGTAGGATAGAAAATCACGATGGGCCTGCTAGCTTCGGAGATGGAGAAAAATAGGGAGGACAGCAAGGTCATTTTTTATGTGCCAATCTGAGTGGACAGGATGAGGTGGACGTTCAGCTAGGATTAAGAACAAAAATAAGCTAAAATCGAAAGTTAAGGGACGAAATTGGTTATATTGATAATTTAAAGATAAAATTGAGCTTTTGATGAAAGTTGAGAGACGATTTTGACTATTTTGCCTTTTAAAAAATAGGAAGATGCCTGGCAGTGGATGTTACGCCTAAACAAATCCACTGGCAAAATACAGAGAAAAAAACTAAAATCGAACAAGTGACTGTTTGCTTGACCACTAACCCACCGGCCATGGATTCTTTCCTGGCTTTGAGATCCTTGTAGTACCCGCTCATCACGGTGTTTCCTCGGAACATCACCTCGCCAAACAATCTTGCTGCCGTACGCATGCTCTCCATCGTGGCCGCGTTCTTGACGTCGACGCACTGCGCTGCGATGTGGTGGAACCCCTGGTGGCCTCTCTGCCGGCAACGCGTCCCACTCCGTTGTCCGCGTGCAGACGGTCGCCGGCCTGTACGTCTCCGTTTTGCCGCAGAGGTACAACAGGAAGCCCGGCTCCTCCATCAGCAACAGGACGCGCGGCGGAGGCGGCGAGCAGCCCGTCATGACGCGTACCTGCCCCAGCAGTGAATGCGGCCCGTCGTGCTTTAGTGGGCCACGTCCTTTTTTTGCGACTCTAGTGGGCCGTGACTTGACGGGCTGTACTGTTTACCTAGGCCGGACGGGCCGGGCGGCCTAATTGCCCAGATGGCGACTTCGAAGATAAGAGAGGCTGATGGTGGAGGTGCAATCTGCCGCTGCTGTTGATGCATCTCTCTACGGAACATCAGTGCCAGGGTTCTCATGACATGGTCACGTCGGTCCGGTGTCATACAATTATAAACCTCCATAGGCACATTTTGATGGGCCGCTTGTTTTGTTAGCCAATACTAGCTTACCATGGATGATGGATCATACCTTGCCCGCCGTAGCATGAGAGCACCTGGATCTCTATGCGCGAGAGCACACTCTGTGCTAGTAAAAAAACCAAGCTTGCAGAGCAAGAGACCGACCAGTAATAATGTGCAGACTCAGATATGTATGACAGGATACTTGATACACTTCACACAATCTTTTGATATCATTTGTGAATTTTTACACCATGCATGTAGAATTACGTAAGTCACACATCCGATCCATCGATGGCACGCAGGCAAGTTACTGAGCTGACGAGCCAGTACACAACTCCCAGCAGCTCCTTATTCACAGTTCACAGTGGAAATCTTAGGCTCACGTACAGCTACACACTGCACAATGGAGTCATAGAACAACATAGCTATCGACGACAACTTATGCGTCACACCTCACACCTTGGGCGCACGCGGACTTGGAGCGGCACTGCCATCTCGCACGACAGGCGGAGCACCTCCGACAGGTCGACGGCGCCCGTGTCGTCTGACGTCGGCAGCCACTCGAACTCGTGCAGCAGCGTGGCCATCCAGCTCGTCACGGTTGTCATGGCGAGGGACTTACCCGGGCAGCTCCTCCGGCCGGACCCGAACGGCACGAGCCGGCCGTCGGCGCCGAGCACGGACACGTCCTGGCCCTTGCCGCCCGGGAGGAACCGCTCGGGCTGGAACTCCAGCGGCGCGTCCCAGACCTCCGGGTCGCGGCTCATGGCCCACTGGTTCACCATCGCGGTGGTGCCCGCCGGGACGAGGTGCCCGTCCACGTACGTGTCGGATATAGCCCTGTGGCGCCACGAGAGGAGCGGGCCCGGCGGGTGCATCCGGAGAGCCTCCTTCAGCAGAGCCTGCAGGTAAGGCAGCGACGGCACCGCCGACTCGGTGGCGGGGCTCTTCCGGCCGACGCCGACGACCTCGTCGAGCTCACGGTGCACGCTGGCTTGGATGTCGCGGTGGAGGACGACGCGGGCAAGGGTCCACTCCATCAGCACGGCCATGGCGTCGGTTCCTCTGAAGATCATTTCCTGGTAAAATAAGAACGGTCACCTTAGTTTACTACTAGTCAGTGCAACAATCTGTAACTGCTGGCCATCCGTTTATGGGATTCTTTCTACATAAAGAACTGGCACAAAGATGAAAAGATGGAGGAATTTTTGCACGCACTATATACTCTTTTACTAGATCCCGATTCGAACAAAAGTACTCCTACGCATGATCTAGAACTGCAGTTCCTGTTATATTGATTGAAGCCTATGATTTGTTTTTTTAAAAAAAAGCTGAAGTAGCATTAGTTAATGCGTATAAGTACTATAATTTGATATAGGCGTCCTGTCCTTGGTTGTGAACGTTGTCAGTTGGCACCAGTGAACTGAATGAGGTCTTACCCAAAGCACCGCGGCGATGTCTGCGTCGGAAAGCCCCTCGCTCTCCTGCAAGGAAAGCAAGATGTCGACGAAGTCACGAGTCTCTCCGTCGACCACCTTGGCACGGCGCTCCTGGATGATGCCGTGCACGAACCGGTTCACCCGCGGCATGAGCTCCGCGCACCGCGCACCCACGCCCTGCGGGTCGAGCGGCGCGAGCCCGGGGAAGTAGTCGCACCAGTTCTCATTGCCGAGGAGCTCGTACCCTTCGTGCACCATCTCGAGCAGCTCCTGCACCTCCTTTCCGGGCGCCGGAGCCGTGCTCGACACGTCGTACTCCTTGCCGAACACGAACCGCATGATGTAGTAGAGCGACGCCTGGCGAAGGAGCCCGCGCACCTGGACGACGCCAGACCCGGCGCCGCGCAGCGCCCTGACGACGTCCTCCCCGACGCGCGCGCGGTACGGGGCGAAGGACTCGACCTGCCTCGGGCCGAACAGGTGGCCCGCGGCGATGCGCCGGAGCGCGCGCCAGTACGGCCCGTGCTCGGCGAAGCCGATGGAGCGGTGGAACATCAGGCCGTACGCCGCGTGGTTCAGCGGGCGGGCGGCGAACGCCGGGTTGTCGAGGATCTCCTTAGCCACGTCCGGGTGGGACGTGACGACCGCGCGGACAGGGCCGAGCGACAGCGCCATGAGCCTCTTGGCGCCCGGCCGGCGCGCCGCCTCGTCGGCCAGCGAGCAGTGCGCCAGTCCGGACATGAGGCCGAGGCTGCCGACGACCGGGAGCCCCTTCGGTCCCAGGATCGGAGACGGCACTGGGTGCTTCCCCCTTGCCCTCCAGTACTTGCCCCATGCAGGGCCACCCGGGTGAGCCCAGTAGAACAGGGACGCACCTGCCCATGCAAGGCATGCGAAGATGGCGATGTACGCGAAGCTCGTGGCTATGGCGACAAATGTGCTGATGTTCTCGTTCTGCCCGCCGTAGATGGCCGGGATCAAGGTCAGGGGCAGCACCCACCAGCTCTCAACTGAGCTCTCCATTGTGAGTGCTGATGGTGGCTGTCGTGTGTTCTGAGCTGCAGCACGGGGGTGGTATTTATAGGACTTCCTTGGAGAGAAGATTCGAGGGCCCTTGTAACGATGACTCAATCATTGGCAACAAAAGATTTGAAAATGCACCACTGCTCGGCGGCTTGGCCCTCTTTTTTTTTTTCCAAACTCTTTATTTTGTGTCTCCACATAATTACTGGGAAAAAGAAGTGATGGCAGGAAATACCACGTCCCAGGTAGTACTTGTAAACTCAGGTACTTGATGCTCTCATGTGTATTTTTTTAGTTTAAGTTTTTGCTGGTTTAAAGAAACTGAATAAGCCAAAATTCATGACCTTTTTGGCAGAGTTCTCACCTCTTGATCAGACAGAATCAGAGAAGCTCTATCAAACGCTGTTTTTAAAAAAAGTAATTCTAGTTTAATTCTGTGAAGTGATTGTCTGAAATAAACTAAGTGACAAGAAGCTGAAAAAAATAGCTTCTCCTAATTCTCTGTAAAATGATTCTTTGTTCTGATTTTAAAAATTTATTCTAGAAAATCAAAGATAATCACTGAATACTTTCAGTCGAAAATCAAAAGCGTCTGAGGATCTCTACCAAAGACCTCAGTGTTTCATGCCTACTCTGTTGACTATTCTTCATCCAATACAACGGATTTTTTACATAAATATAGTTAAATGTTTGTGATCAAATACAAGTGAATATATACCACAATTCGATTGTTTATCTATGGACGTATATGACATGAATAACATAATTTGTGACCAGCCGCTCTATTGCGTCATCAATACATACATCAGCCTGTGTGGGAACAAAATGAGTTAGGCTTATCTGCTGTTTCATGTATGGTCATTTTCGTTGAGTATATATACCACTCGCTCCATTCTTAAATTATTGTATTTTTTTAAAAAGCTTAAATTATTGAATTTAAGATAATAGCTTTCGTTCATTTTTAAATCAGAACTGTTATCCTAATGACAGTAATCTAGTAAAAATGAAAGGACTATGTCCTATTTTCTTTAAGCTCTATAACTCGATGGCACCATCATGTCATTAGATGATGCATTGGATGGTCAGTCGGTGTATTGGAGAGAGTAGATACACTGCCTGGAACCATTATACATATCCACCAAATGATGATGATCAATTGCAGCGAATTTTCCTAGGACGCTGTCTTCACGGACAAAGGTCAGACGTCGTACCCAACCCCCAAAATCCATTAGCAGTAGGACCGGCTGATATTCAATCCCCAGTTCCGCTTTCAGTGACTTGTATGCGACATCAGTTTCACGACCTACTATTTTGGATTAATTTGATACATGTCACTACAATTTTGCAAATTTTAAAATATATCATCAATGTATCAATGATAGATAAACTCAGTAACTGAATGAGACGTAGATCCGAATGTCATATTTCAAAGTTTGTAAAACTGTAATGACATGAATCAAATTAATCCTATTTTCTAATGCAGACATCCCTTTCCGTTTGCAGGGACAAGAGGCCCGCCGAAACGCCGATGCGGTATACTGCGTGGACAGACGCGCGGAGAATTCAGCGCGGAGCACAAAACAATCGCGAAGAAATCAGGAGGCGTATCCCCCCACCTGTTCGAGCTGTGGCTACCGGAGCTAGGGTCTGAGGAAGGCGGCCATGCATCGCCTTTTAGCGCGGGCATCGTCTGAAAGCTGGGAGAGACGACCCGAGATAGGCTGGTCGTCGTCTTCGTCTTCTCTCCCACCGTCGCCTAACTCCCCCGGCCGGACGGACGCGGGGACAGGCTGGGCGGATGTGTCGCCTCGCCGAACGCCTGGACAGCGATCTTTGGGGTTCGGACGAGCACGTTCTTGGACAGCAATTTCACCGCAAGTTTATTGGGAATTCGATCGACGAATTCTCAGGATCGAGATGCAGCCACCAACTCTCCGATCGCAGCGCAGCCGTTGACAGCGAGTGACACGCTACGCGCAGATTCAAAAGAACTACTGTAGATAATTCACAAGTATTTCCGCATCTGCATAATCTGCATTACCGCACCAGTACTCCGTAGTTTGGAACCTGCAAATGAATCCTAGACTCCTAACGTGTGCACGAATAATATTGATCTCAGTCGCCCAAAAAAAAAAGGAAAGAACAATTGTGCTCTCGCAATAACAGCAGAGAAATTGGCGAATGGTATCTTGATCTTTGCACGAGGGAGCCTCAGCCTCTGTTTGAGCCTAACGGCCCTAATAACCAAATTTGCTTACCAAGCATCCATCCAGCAATTTCTTCGCCAGCTGCGCGGTCAAAATTCGGATCGAGTTTTGGTTCGATCAAAGATTTACGCATCAACAAAACGGGGGAAAAAGGTAAATCTGGTCGAGTAAGTGCATGTAGGGCATCACCTTTGGAGGTGAAAGTGAAACCTGTGCTCTTGTGGTCTTCCGGAAAAAACCTGTGCTCTTGCTCTTTTGGTTACTCCCTCCGATCTGATCCACTGTTGACTTGTCTCTGTCAGGACCGGATGCGCAACTGACTGATGATTTTGTCCTCGGCATGTAACGAGATATCCATTTGCCAGTGGAGAACCCCATAACTGCCAAAAAGCTGAAAGTGGGCTAAAGAAGGGGAGGAGGAGCATGCGATTCCGATATACGCCATCTTTTGTATGATAAATCCAAAGTAAATTCCGTTGGAGGCGCAAATTGTGTGCATAAATTACACCATGATTCGACATCTCAATCTTGTCTGGCAGAATCGAACTTTCATGTTGGCTTTTTATTTAATTTTCATCATAAAATTAGTATCATAAGATTCATCATAAAATCCAATTTTCATAACATACATATATATTTCACATCATAGATATTAATAATACTTACTATAAAATAATTAGTTTAACCTATTTTCTTTTAATTTTGATCAAATCAAAAGCGACACTTGAACAAGAACGGATGAAGCAAACGACCTGATTATCAAATGCACTGCTTTGCACACGGTACAAAACTACAAATGGAATAATTTTCCACAATATTTGTTAACCATTACAAGCCAATGTGCAGGTGACTACTGATCCACTCCCGTGAAAAAATAAATACAAGGCGGGGCTACGTGCTCTTACACATAACACCACTCACTTGTTTTTAGCCATTTCTCTAGCTCAAAAAGTTGCTCGTCGATGGTCGCCGAGAATATGGCTTTTGATTGAGGCAAAATGCAAATGCAACTTAATCGTGGTCTTGTCATTGGCTCATAGGCTCACGGCACATAAAATACCTGTAGAGGCAATAATGCCCGATTCAGGCTACTGAACTTCAAGATATTTCAGAATCCAGAGTGAAAGGTTCCTCTTCAGTTGTTTATCATCTCCCTTGCCTATGCCTAATAAGGTAGCTCTATAGTAAATTGGTGTCTTTTAAGAAAGCAGCTGTGTGATTATGATCGGCTCAACTCGTGCATATCTTTGCGGAAAAGGAAAGCTCATGGCATGCATATGACCGAGCTGTTGCCTATCTCTTTTTAATTTTCGTGACCAGAGTTAAAACATCAAATATTTTAGGACGGGAAGTTTTTGCATAGATATATAGCATCAACGCTGCATATATGGGCGCTGCTAGTTATATCTCCAGACAGCTAATGTGCAGGAGCGTCATCGCTCCCATCTTCGTCAGTACCTTGCCTTTTGGTAGCCGATCTTCGATGCAATTCATGGCGCAGATCGAAAGAAAGCGCATATGGAACGCAGAAATCGCATGGAAGATCGAGGGAGTCGCATTCACAGCCACGATCGATGGTGGTGGACTCGTGCACCGCTGGTTTCGGACTCGTGCACCGTTGGGTTCGGTCGCTTTTCTTTCCTTTTGTCGCGGTCTTCCCGGCCGGGGTCAATGGGTCAAGCTAGACAAACCGTCAGTAGTTGGAGCGTTCGTGCGGTGCGGTCCAGCTCCACACATTCTTGGTCCCTTCTGCTTCACTGCTTCACCATTTCTCTCAAGACCGGAAGCCCTGGCGCGTCCTTATCATGAAATAGAACCTTCTTCTTTTGTTTTTGAGAGAGAGAGAGATGAAATGGAACCTTCTGTGAGACGTCACTGAAGAGGCACGCCCAGGCCCCAGCCCATCCATGATCCAGTTTCAGTGGGCTGTCTGATCCAAAGCCTGTCCAGAATCCATATCAGATCGCGCAGCATGTTGGAGAAAGCTGGGCTGCATCCGTAGATTGGCTTTTAGAACAGGGAGGGGGTCAGGCCCATGGACTTGTAAAAAAACTGGTCCATTAAGCCCAACATACTGAAACCAGCCTGGTAGAAATTCGCGCCGGGCTTTAGGCCGGCCGAGGAGTAGTTGCATTTTTAACCGGAGTCAGTCCATCCATCCCTTCCATCCGGCCACGTTCTCATCGTTGTTTCGAAAAGGAAAAAAAAAAAAAAAAACAACACAGAAATAAACAACAGAAAAACTCACAGGTTGTCTCCAATGTCACGCGCTAACCCCATAACAAAATTTTTAAAACCAGCCTACCGACATCTCACCCCGTACATGCGCGCACATCGCCTTTCGTTCTTCCGTTCGTCTCAGTCCGATCCCGCTCCCATTTATACCACCACGTCGCCGGCCCGGCGCCCATTGCCACAAAGTTATCGACGGACATCGATCGTCACCGCCGCCACACAAGGACACTGCGCACCTGCCATGGCGAGAGGAAGGAGCCTGTGCTGCTTCGTGTCGCCGACGCGCGGCAAGCCCTCCGACGTCACGACGCGTCGCAGCAGCGCCGCGTGCATCTGCTGCATCGGCCCTCACCACAAGCCTTCGGGCGCCGACGTTGA
>BCLH01003354.1:9762-28677 GCA_001602315.1 Zoysia pacifica
GAGCTCCGATGAATTTGAAATTTTGCAGGGTTAAAGAACTTTTCATGATGAACAACTTTTGTTTTGGGATCATCTTCAAATTCGGTTTCAATTTCACTCTACAAAATTCAGAAAATAGGTGGCTATTTGAAAGGAGTAAATTAATTTGGATGAGCTCAAATAGGATTCAAAAGGAGTTGACGCGTATGAAATTCAAGGAATTCCATAGGTTTGAAATTCAAAAGTATTGGTTGAATTAAAGATTTTAAGAATTAGAATTCGAGAACGAAAAAACAAACCGTAAAGAAAACAAAAAGGAGTCAATCACGTGTCACTCTTCCAAATTTTAATATTTTAAAATTTCGAATGAGCTAAGTTTTAATTTGATGAGGTTTTTGCCTTTTTAGATGGGAAACACAAGAGAAGATGACAAGGAGAAAGAAAAATGTTAGGATGATTGTCACAAAAGTTTTGAATTTCACATTTTTAAATTAGTTTTAAAATTTGAGATATCACAACATAATAGTTTATGAGATGCAACACACCAAGTCGATCCCATTCGCATCACAATTAAAGTAATAGCCTTCTGCAGTTCGTCTACTCTCTTTGTAAAACAAATATTCCTACTTTTTGATGGGGACGCTCTAACATATTCATAATTTTATTACCTTTTTACGCCTTTTGCTTACCTAGTAGTCAGCAAGACACGATGGCTTTTTCTTTGACGACCTGGCAATGCTAGACTTGATAAAAACAATTGGGGCGCGATTGGTTGTCATACGTGCTGCGTCCAAGCTGCCCACAAGAGTCAGGTCGACCTTGGCCAAGTTGTATCCATGCAGATAAGTTTGATTGGTCTGCTGCATCGTCAGAGCCAGGTGCACTAGAGATTTTGCTTGGTTGCGCGAGTTACAAGCTGAAATGAATGCAGTGAGTAAAAAAAAAAGCTTCGTCGCTGCAGACCGTGAGCTAGGCCAACGAGATATGGATTTCTATTTCATCTCCGTGGAGCCAGGCAGAGCCACGCTTTTTGCACGGCCCAAACGCCTATGCAAGTAACCAATCAAACGAAGGCTGCATACCGCTAGCCTGATTGGGCCAAATTCGACGAACCAATCACGTCCTTGAAACATCAGGATGCCTCGCAATGATAAATATGTACTCCGTACAAAAGATAGTGAAAACAGATCCATGGATATATACCTTTATGGAGGACCACAATCTGAAGAATGTGCATGCTGAATGCAGGGTTAATGAATGGCAGGGCAGCTCTCCTTTGGCAGGGAAATGCTGGTAGCTATACCATGAATTTATTACTGATTCATCGCCCAGACTCCATGCCAGAGGAGAGCTGCACTGTGATTCTCACCCTGATCTACTCACTTGACATCCAGTCTGTTCTTATTACTTACTCGGAGTCGGATGTTTCTTTTCCTCCAATGTTTCCTTGTTTTGCGGTTCAAGTGTCCAGGAAGATATACATATATATAGTGCAAAGATCTCTGATCAAAATCTGGATATGCTTCTGAATATGCTACCAAATCAGGATCATGCTTTGAAGCTATCTCGCTTTTGAGTTTGCAGCATACAAATGAAATTATTCTTATTGCCATGTTATTGCATAGGTCTCCAGATTTTTCTTTTTTCTGTCTTATGCAAAAGGAGACCAGTCTTAACATGGACCATGTTTCAAAATGTCTTTTCCTTTTCCCAGGTCCTGTTCACGTTGTGCTTTGCAATGGGACATTCTTGTGGATCTTCCCTTGAAAGAATCCAAAATGCATCTGATTCTTTTAAGAAAAGAGACCTGAAATTTGATTCTTTGATGGGGTTTGCCTGTGAGTAACCCTACTGAGAGCAGTTAGTCGGTTGGTTTAATAGAAATGCCAGAAAACTGCATCGTAAAACACTGTTGCTAGGGGTGTAAAATAGAGACCATAAGGTTATCCTCCAAAGCTCTTTAGTTAAAAAAAAAGTTTTAGTTTTTTTTTTGAACTGAAGAAGTTTGGAGATTAACCTTAGATGCACCTATTTACACCCTCTAACTGTTGCAAAACTAGAGTATGCAATAGGAACTCTGTTTCGTAAGTACAGTCAGCAGTAAGAACTGTCTGCTACCTTCCGCTGCTATTTTGTGCATGTACAGCATATTCCCAACCTTCAACAACAATTTATTATTTTTCCAGACATGGTAGATTAGTGTGGGAATGGTAAAATGCAAAGCATTTTTATGTTTGTATCCCGAGCTGGTTCTAGCGTTTCCTCATAGGGCACTGGGTGACTTGCAGGGTCAAAATGGTTCACTGTCGGTGATGGCGAACAGCTTCTGATGATAAATGTTTCCCAGGAGAAAAGGGAAAAAAAAAAGGCATACAACGTTTCTGAGGACAAAAAAAGCAACATGAGAGTTAATTCAGCGGCTATAAATCCTTAGCTTTTTTTTAGTAAGCATGTTATAGTCAATTACATGAATGATCTGATGCCAGAAATTTACGCGGCGTTTCGGTATCCAAGAGGAGCTCTACCTGCACACTTCGGTACATTTTAAACGAACCATCAACGTATCAGCTCATTCATATATTCAAAGGGCATGAAACGAGAAAGATCCACGACGATGGAAGCATGATATCAACGGACATCCTCACAAGAACATCATTCATATGGTCCACAATTATATGATCATGCAAAAGTATTTGGAAAATAACCGTTTCTATGTGAATGTTTCTTTTAATAAGCTCATTTCATGTAGTAACAACAGTCATGAAGGGCGAATATATACGAGAAAAGGTCTACCTCTTTCTGATCAGATAAGAATGGGGACTATGCTTCTTTCATGTGCAACTTAAAAAGTCCTGATTTGAAAGCATATCCGAGTGGCATATCCACCTCCTGTCCTGTTTTTTTCCTGATGTCTGCTATCTATATATATATGCACGTATATATTACAGAGCAAGACAAGAAAAAGATTGAGCAGAAGAAACTTCTTAAAAATAGGGCAATATTAAGTGTGATAAGTTCAACATTGGTGCATTTCAGGGTGAGAATCACAGTGCAATTCTCCTATGGCATGGAGGCTCATGGATGGCTCCGGCAGGTTCTCTCAACATTGCTATTGTCATCCCTGCCAAAGGAGAATTGCCCTGCCATTCAGAACTAACCCTGCTTTGATCTCACACTGTGTTTCAATATACTGCTTCTATTTTCATGTGAGGTAGTTATAGATCTTCAAAGCTTCTGTTTTCTGAGTGCACTCAATTCCAGTTCCTATTCCTATCATGATTTTTCAGCACCATGTGATCTTAATTTTTTTTTATAAAGAGAGAACTACACTCATTTATCTGCAAAACTCATTGTCAAGGTATTGGTTTTCTTCAACACTAATATTAGTGGGGATTTATATTTGAGAATATGCCTGATGCCAGAATTGAAAAAATACATTCAGTGCAAGGCATGCTATAGTAAGCTCAACTAATTCCAGAAACACTCCATCTTGGTAATGGTATGCAAATATTTCATATTCTCGAACAGATGATTTGCTCACTTCATTATTAGCATTGCTGAAAAATGGGGACTATTGACCTGTCAGCCTGAGGGATGTATGGAGAAAAGTATGCATGGATCTACTTCTACCCCTAGGTTGGAGTCTTTAGTTCCAATAGCTTCTACCTTGCATTTTTGCTGTATGTCACACATAAAGTTAGTATTAATTAAGAAACACTGGTGCTATTTGTGTAGACTTTATACCAATATATTTAATGAAGATAAGTTTGCTTGCTGTAACAACCATATATTTTGTGATAACATAGCGGTATACAATTTATTGCCCGAAATCTGTGATAAACTGGGCTCCAGCTCCAACTGAAGAGACACATGTTTAAATATCTATTTGTGCTCTATATCTATCCTAAGCTTCTTTTGTCAGACGAACCTTTTCATCTTAAACATCGAATGGTGTTTATTGAGGAAGTGAGGCACCGGGAGTATGCTTGGTTCTATAAAGAAACATTTTCTGGTGTCACTGTTACACAAATGGATCTGTTTAACCCAGTAATGGTTACATAGTACTCGAACAGTATTAGTGCTAGCAACATCAGCTGAATAAAATGATATCTGAACTCTGTCGTTCTCTTCCTGTTCTTTGCTGGAAATATGTGTACAAATAAATATATAATAGCATTTTAAATGTCCTAAAGATGCAGGGAATGGAAGCGGGCTTTCACCTTCTTCAACACAACGCAACGAAACTCCATTTCCGTAAATAGATAGGCCGGGAAGCCGGAGCCCGTGAGGACCAGCGTGGATCCAATGGGACATCTGGATGTGATGAGACACGCCGGCGACGGCAAGTGCTTCGCCGACGGCCACAGCTTCGTGACCAGCTTCATCGTCGTCACCGGCATCATGGCTGCCACCATCGTGCTCTCCGGTCTCTTCCATTCCGTGCTTCGACGCCTGGGTCAGCCGAGCGTCATCTCCCACATCCTGGTACGCAGGTTGCTTAGTTAGCCAAATCGATTCATACCCTTGATCCGAAATCAATCAATGGGGGCAGAATGCAGGCTGGCATCGTGGTCGGGCCGACGTTTCTTGGGCGCGCCCTGGACCTCCATCAGATAGGCGTCAGGGATCCCGGCAGGGTGCTGAACGCCGCCCTGCAAAATCTCCGCATCCTGTTCATGTTCTTCGTCGGAGTCGAGCTGGACGTCCGGTACCTTCGGCGCAACCTGCGCCGGTCGCTGGGCATCGCGTGCGGCGGGTTAACGCTCTGCCTCGTCTTCGCGTCTCTCGGTGGAAACTTCTTCTACGGCCTCATGAACCCTGGCAGGTTCCCGTTCCCGCCCGACGACCTCCACGATTCCACCGCGCTATTAGCGATCGTGCTCATCAGCACGGGGTCGCCGGTCCTCATCCGCATCGTGACGGAGCTAAAGATGACGGGCTCCGAGATCGGGCAGCTCGCCATCGGCGCTGCCTTCGCCAACGACATGGCCAGCGTGGCCGCCCTCAGCTTCGTCAGGATCAAGTCCATTGTTATCGAGGACACGTACTTCTTGCCCACGTTCAAGGCGGTGTTCCTGTCAGTGATGTTTCTGTCGGTGTGGGTGGTCATCACCGTCGCGGTGTGGTCGGTGCGGCTGCTGAATCGGCTGCGGCGGGGGCGGCAGTACATCAACATGTCCGAGCTGTGCGCCTTGCTGCTACTAGTATTGTTCCTCGCCCAGGTGGAGCGCATCGCGGGGTACAGCGACAGCATGGCGGGCTTCCTCATCGGCATCGCCATTCCGCGCGAGGGCCCCACGGCGCGCACCATCGTGGACCGCCTAGCCTATCTGGTGCACCAGCTCCTCATGCCGCTATGCTTCGCGGAGATCGGGGCGCGCCTCGACTTAGCCCGTGTCGAGATGTTCAACGGGGATCGCCTCATGGTGGCCGTGGGCTTCGTCACACTGCTGAGCTTGGCGGGGAACGTCATCGGCACCGTGCTGGCAGGGCGAGCGCTGCGCATCTCGGCGGGGGATGCCGCCGTTCTGGGGTTCCTGCTCAACGTCAAGGGCTTCTCCGACGTCCTCGCCATCAGCTTTGCCGATAGTATCGGGATTTGGCACGAGCTGGCGCAGGCGGTGCTCCTCCTTTCGTCCGTCCTCAACACGTTCATGGCAGGGCCGGCGGCGGCTGCCATCGTCCGCAAGCAGCGCCGCGCCTTCAGCTACCAGTCGCGATGTCTGCAGGACCTCAGCGTGGACCACGAGCTCAGCGTGCTGGTCTGCGTCCACGGCGCCGCCGGCGTCCACTCGATGCTCGCGCTCGCCGACCTCTCCAGCGGCAGAGCGCCGCTGGCAGTGCACCTCCTCCATCTCATGGAGCTAGTGGCCTCGAGCAAGTACACCATCACGCACCATCTATTCCACGACCGCGGCAACAGGTATTACGGCGGCGGCAGCGAGGACGAGGACGACTGGAGCAGCGGGCGCGAGATAGATCAGGTGGACACGGCCGTGTCCGCCTTCACGTTCAGCAAGTTGCTGCAGACGAGGGCCATCTCGAGCCTCGCGTCCATGGACGCCGACGTGTGCAACGGCGCGGAGGACGCGCGCGCGTCGCTGGTGGTCGTGCCCTCCAGCAAGGAGCTGCGGTACGACGGGCGCTTAGTACGCCGTCGCGAGGAGCGGCGCCTGCTAAACCAGCGGATCCTGCAGCGGGCGCCGTGCACGGTGGGGATCCTCGTCGAGCGGCGGCGCCTGCTCGACGAGGAGGCGGACAGGGTGCAGCAGGTTGCGGCGCTGTTCCTCGGTGGTCCGGACGACAGGGAGGCGGTGGCGTACGCGGCGCGGCTGGCGGCGCACGTGATGGCGAGCGTGACGGTATGCAGGTTCCTCCCGGCCGAGTCGACGGGGCTGCCGGGAGTTGTGGATGATAATGAGGCGATGGCGGACGAGGAGTTCATGGCGGACCTCCACGCGAGGCTGGTGGTGTCAGGGCAGGTGTCTTACATAGAGAGGCACGTGAGCGACGGCGCGGGGATGGCGAACGCGCTGAGGTCCGTCGCGGAGACCTACTCGCTCATCATCTTGGGCGGAAGCAACGGCGGCGCGGCGGCCAGATTGATATCGCGCGACATGGGAGACTGGGGCGAGGAGTTCCTGGAGTTGGGCCCTGTTGGGGAGCTGCTGGCCTCCGACGCCTTCCGGGACGGTCCCTCCGTGCTGGTGCTGCAGCAGCACAGCATGCACAAGACGAAGGCGAGAACGCAGGAACAGGAGCAGGAGCAACCTCCTCAGCAGCAGCAAACACCACCATGCCCATGCTGATCGTTGTGATGCAGATGTTGACATAATCGGGTCGGGTCCTTCGAGGATATTTTGATTCCATCCATATACAAGTATACAATGTAAGCTATTGATACGAATGCGTTGCATGTCCCAGTTCTGATACTCTGTAATGTGGGAGAAGTTCATAAACTGGGTTACTTGCATGGATGCCTTGGCCAATTTTCTCTTAGGCATGCATGTTCATGATGAGTTGTGGCGAGATTTATCTTATTCGAGCCAGCCTCTTTTTTTTTCTTCCCCTCAAATTAAGCAATTGCTAGATTACTCGGCATATTTTTCCCCCCCCCCCAACTTTCAAAAAAATTGTTCACACGATGTTTCTAATCTTGAATAGGAGTTTGACAGGTTTGAAGCAGTGGAAGGTTTTTAAATAATAACGCACTAGAAATTGCAGAGGATCCAGGGCTCCTGTCCTCCCCCACCTCCCCTCGAAAAAACTTCTCAATTCTCATGCATAATGTTAAGCTATCCAAGTGCTCTCTTCAGATCCTAAGCCAAAGGCACAATATCTGGACCCATCACATGCATGAAAAATAATTATATTTCAAAAATTATTCATGCTAACTAGATTCATTTTCCCTTTTCATCTTTCCTTTTTTTTTTTTTTTGAGAGAGGAAAGATACTTCCAAAAATAACTGATTCCAGCTTAAAGTATCTGTTCACTCAAGAGTTTAAGCAAGCATACCAACAGTACTGCATACCAAGGATTCAAGGTGCATACCCACACCTCAGCTTTCCATACCAAGGATGCAAGGTGCATACCCACACCTCAGCTTTCTGATCTTTTCAGCATACGAAAATTGGCAACTTATGACAAACATCAGATATCAATGCAATACAAAATATCGTTAATCAGCCAGTTCCATATCACTTGCCAAAGATATTTAGTACTCCCTCCGTCCCACGTCTCACGGTAAGTGTCGCCTGAGAGAAAAATGAAGAGACCAATGCACCGGTGAAATTACCCTTTGCCCCTCATTAATCACTCAGCCCTCACTGACTCCGTCCCGACGAAGCCGCCCGAAAGACCGTCGAGCAGCTCCACGCCGTCGTCCAGCCGATGCACCGCCTCACCTCGTCGTCAGGCCAAAGCGCCGCCTGGCCTCTTCATCGGGCCGTCGTGTCGTCTCACCGTCGGGCCACCGCACCGCCGCTCGGCCTCGCGTCGTCTTCAGGCCATAGTGCCGTCGGGCAGCCGCTTTGCCTCGCGTCGTCATCGAGTCGCCACGCTGCCTCACCAGTCACCGAGTCGACGCCGGGCCACCACACTCGTCCAGATTCGCGTCGAGGCTCGAGGGGGATCTAGGCGCCGCCGCTTCACCGCGCCGCCCCTCCATCGGCCGTCCCGCTGAAGACCGGCGAGGAAGCCATTGTCGCCCTCCACACCCGATGCTCCGCGCTGCAGTCCATGCCCGAGGAACCGCGGCGCCATCCTCCATGCTCGGGTTCCACGCTTGACGCGGATCGCGACAGCAGCAGGGGTGGGGCGGAGGACCCGGTGCTCCTCCGCAAGGGGGCCGTCGGCGGGATCTCGCCTGGAGGGGGGCTGCCGACGATGGCAGGCAGGTGGAAGCCACGATGTCGCCGACAGATTTTGCCGAATGGATGAGGAGGCAGGGAGGGGCACCGAGCATTTACGGACCCAGCGACGTGCTGCGCGCTGCCTTGATAGTTGAGAACGACACTTGCCCGGGACAAAATTTGGACTGTAAAACGAAGTTACGGTGGGACGGAGGGAGTAACATTGTAGACCAGAACCAAGAACTGCAAGATGGGCGGGGAGATTACCATGGATAACTAAATTTTTGACAACACAAATACAACATTTGCTGGAGGTAATGGGTTCAGCTCATCTGTACAAATGTCACCTTGTCCTAGAAAAATTACAGAAAAAACAGAACCAATCTCAGGCTTTAGACTCTGAGATGAAAGGGGAAAACGAAGACTAACATAAGAAATGAAACTTTCCTTCAAGAAATGACATTGGCCATTCTGTCCAAGAGTATCCATATCTCATCAAATAATATGGCTTCTCACACCAGACGCAGAACAACGATTCTATTTAAATACTTCATATAATAATAAAAAATAATCAGGACTTCTACAAACAGCTCTAACCTGTTGCCTATGTCTAAAGGATGACAATGTTCATGAACTTCCTCTTTGCAAAAGCCAACCACCATTTGTTTGGAAAGCCATTTGCTCTGTATGCACAGTTGAGGAGTCTTCCACTTGTCTCCTCTCTTATCTGTTTCAAATAATTTCTCAGCAGTTCTGCATTCAAAGAGAGAAATAAGTCCAATCAATTTACAGTCTCAATCAACGCACCAGAAATGTTTACCATGTTTATCAGTATAGTGTAACAAAACATAGTACTTGGGCGAAATACTGGGTGACTGCTTATTATTACAAAGATGGAATTTATCATTCCTGCTATACGAAGTCTAGATTTATTTCAATTCAGTAAAAAGCACATGACATATGCAATTGATGTTTATGTGTTGGATACCTGCTTCCTCCTGAGATTGGGGAAGAACGAAAAGTCCAGGAAAAGGAAACCCTGGTTCCCCAGGCACTGGAACTTTCTCCAAGCCCAGATTAATGATTGCCTTAGTACCAACAGCCAGTGTCCGACAGCCTTCTAGTCTTTTCAAGGCAATATTGATGTAAAATGTCAGATAGATCAGTAACTTGTCTGCTGGGCTTCTGACGTGAAAATTTTTGAAGAAAACATTGGCTCGAAAGAAAGTTATCGCTTCATCAACTATGTCAGCTTTATCTGTAATACCATTGACATAAATAAGAACTTCTGCATGTTCTTGTGTTGGTGAAAGTACACCATCAGGCATCAGGTGTCCTTAGTGTTATCAAGATACCTGGATCTGAAGCTGGGGCAGGGCCCTTTATATGAGTTTTTAGTGGAAGCAAAGGACAGCCACAAGCTTTGGTGATCCCATCATCATCGACAAAACTAGAGTGGTAAACCTGCCAACGAGAATCAAATATGTGCAGCGATTATTATTTTTTTCTAAAAAACTGCAGAAGAACCAATATAAGAACTTTGGGAAAATCATTAGAAAAGGCATTGAGGTGGAAGTTGCAGTCATCATCTAAAGCACTTAAACCCATGCATGGCTTCATTAATGTTGTAATTCCAAGTGAAGTATTTTGATCTATGGTGTTTTATATGCTGGTCTTAGTTATCCTCTGTTATAATACCTAAACTACTGTATGCAGAGCCATCAATGCAAGAGGAAGGAAATGGTCTGGAAGTTGCTTCCATGAATCATATCATGAACTCCTTGGTCTATATTCAATATATTTGCATCCATTACTTGGATACACATAAATTTGTACTGGAAGAAATAGAGATTAATTAAACATAATGTGCGGTCAAGCAGAAAAGAAAGACATAAAGCAAAGGTATCACTACATTAGGTTTGGGTTCAGATTTGAATTGAGAATACAGTAACTGTACCTTGTGAGTCAAAAATAAAATTGCTAATTAGGGGATCCAACATCAAGACAAGTTGTCAGCATATATATCTTTGGAAATGCATGGACCTCAATATATTGGCTTAAATTATGCAGTTTGTTTGGCACCACCTAATGGTGAATCACACTAGCGTCAGGACCAAAATTATTTCAACATATCCGACCTCCATTTCGCAATACCGGCACGATTCTAACCAAACCAGTACACATGTAAACTATCTAGACCTTATGATAGCCTGACAATCAGCAGCCGCGGACTCAGCATCGGGCATGGTTGTTCAATGGAACGCCCAATCATCAATCCATTTTGCAAAATTTGGATTCGATACCTCAGAAAGCATGCGAAGGGATCTATTCAATTTGACAGCCTACGAAGAACTCAATAGAGAGCTACGTCCCAGAATAAACTGCACTCAAGAAAGTTAGGGTTCCTTACCATCTTAAGGACAGAACGCTAAATCCGTCGGATCGCCGACCCAATCCAATCGATTAGTCAGCGTGAGCGGTGTGGCTGGCTGCGGGGCTGCGGCTCGTTCTCTCCGGTGGTTCCCGGTGGCTACGGTAGCCGGATCCGGGGTAGGACCTCGGTGCGGGTGCGGTCGGTGGCCACCGACGGAGAGTCGGAGACCGGGTGACGAGTCAGGCTAGCGGCCGACGTGGGGAGACCTGTCGGTGCTTCAATCAGGCTGCAGGTTCATACAGGCATAGAGCATGGGGAGACCAGTCAGTGGAGCAATAATCAAGGTGTTGTTTAGAGCTTTATACTAAATTTCACAAAACTACCTATTTTTTTTTCAAAACTAACACAAAACTATATATTTAAAAAAATATATCACAAAACTATAAATTTTGTATATTTTTATCACAAAACTATATATTTAAGAATTGTATCAAAAACTACAAATTTAGTATTTATAAATATCACAAAGCTATAAATTTTGCAAAGTCTAAATCTATAGTTTTGCGATAAATTTACTCATTAAATTTATAGTTATATGATACATAACTAACAAAATTTATAGTTTTGTGATACACCTCTTAAATTTTTAGTTTTATGATACTAATACATATAAAATGTGCAGTTTTGTGATATATCTCTTTAAAACTGTAGTTTTGTGATAATTTCATCAAAGAACATGTAATTTTTTAAGTATGAAATTGAGTTCCAAATTTCCTTGTATTTTTTTTATTACTCATCCAAACTATATTTCTTGTGCAAATTCGTATGTTTTCTAATCCGTTGTTTTTTTTATGCTCTTCAATTTTTACGTTTCAAAGTGGGCCTAGTAGCCTCAATTTCTAATCTGCCTCTATAATATCCTGTATTACCTCTCGCTCTTCGAGAGGTTGCAAATTGGAAATTTTTTTTATAAAGGAACAGTAAGATCCCCGCCTTTACATCTCCGAAAAAGATGCCCACAGTGTAATTGCAAATTGGAATGCCAAGCTACAAAAAATAAAGATGCATTTCTCCACAGAAAGAAGTTTGATCGTCGCTGAACTCTGTGATTTGTGGAAACACTCTGGAACTGAGGAATGGCTTCTTCTGAATTCTTATTCTCTCTCTTTTTACGGTAATTCCGATTCTTTCTTGCAAACAAGCCAACGGTGAGCCCTCCTTACTGTCCAAAATGTAAGAAAATATAAATAATTTACATCACTTTACAAGGATCTCATACAATAAGCAAGGCTAACAACAGTACCTGAACACAGCCAACAACAATAACAAAGCATTTAGTCTCAAGTAAATTAAGGTAGGCTAGAGATAAAACCCTGAGAGATAACTAAAAAAGAGCAACAACCGGCGATCAAGATTCAGACACGTGAATTGCTAGTCTCCACGAACTTTTATCTAAAGCTAATTCTTTGGCGATATCTCAATCCTTCAGATTTCTCTTCACAGACTCTTTTCAAGTCAAGTTTGGTCTATCTCTGCCATCTTCACACAGTTTGGCCGACTTACCATCCCGCTATGAATTGATGCCTCCTGTGATCTTCGTTGAATATGTTCGAACCACTTAAAATGATACTGTATAAGTTTTTTCTCAACTGATGCTACTTCTAATCTCTCTCGTATTTCATCGTTTCAGACATGTTCTTTTCTCTTGTGACTACACATCCATTTCAACATACGCATTTCGGTTACGTGTAACTGTTGGACATTTCGCCTTTTCGTAGACCAACACCGCTCCATAAAACATAGCAGAATAAATTGCAGTCTTATATAATTTACTCTTAAGTTGTTGGATCACCCTACTATCACATAGTACTCTAAAAGCTTAACCTCACTTCAACCATCTGACTTTAATTCTATGACTTATATACTCATCAATATTCCTATCTTTTTGTAATATTGAACCCAAATAACGAAATGGCAAACAGGGAAAAAAATCAAAACAAAAACAGGTCCCACCGAGATTTGAACTCCGGTTACTGGATTAGAGATAATTTGTATTTAGTTATTGGCTGACACTTTTTTGAGAACCTTGACACCACGACGACACTGGAGAGCGACAAGGCGCCAGGCGCAGACCGCACTCGTATTCGAACCCCTCTCAGAAGAGGTGGGGGACAGCAGTTTTCCTTCACTCAGTCCATCACTGTTCCTTATGGCATTAATCAGGTTTTGCATTCCAATATGCTGTTACCTGTTCAGGCGACGGTCCTTTGATCTGGTACATTCACTAAAAAAAGAAAAATTTTAGGAAAACCAAGAGCTACTTATTGTACATCAGAAAAGGTTTCCATATGCTACCTCTAGCTTAAAAAACTTGATGCCATGCAAGAAATACGATACTGAAGTGTAACATCATTGTAGCTACAAAGGTGAAATGCATAACTCAAATCTAAGAGTACTGGACATATGACATACTTGTTTTTACTTCTGCCTATCTGGTGTATCACCTTCTTTTGGCCCTACTATGACAGAAACTGCATTGATTACTTTTTCGGCCTCTTTAAAGAGCTTGGGGTCAGTTCTGTTTGGCGACTAAAAATACCAGCCTCCATGATTCGTGAGCTTGCCTTTTGATTTTGCTTTCGGTCATGGACTCCCCGACCGCAAAGTAGCTCATTTTGTTTTGTTTTTTTTTTATCTGTTTCCTCCAGGCCATGGCGCTTGAGCAATGGCAGAAGCAAGACTTATCAGCAGAAGCTGTAACTCTGTTGTTCTTTTCCTGTATTTTCTTCTTCTATAATGAAAAGGCAGAGCACCTGCTATCTTCCTTCAAAAAAAAAAAAAAAAAGAGCTTGGCGTCAAGTGTATTCTCTTTTGTAACATCTCCTATAATCTGAAAAAAGAAGTAGATAATATTTATCGTAATATCAATAACAGTATGAACCATATGCACTGAGATCAGAAGATACATTAGATGATAGTGCATCACTGCCCGTTCATATATAACCTTCAAATATAAAAGAATGTCAGAAAAAGAATTCCCATTATACCATAAAAGACGCATACATCTGTTGTTTATTTTATTTTTTTTCGAAAGACCATTGTTTACTTTCTTGTCAAAGAATATGTTTAAAGCATGTAATAGTGGCGTCCATGCCAGGTAATGCACTGCTGAATGCTGATTAGTATCAAGTAACGTAACCACCCATCTTCCAACACCTCCCATACTCCAGTAACCAGCACAACATCAGATGTTTCCATTTTCGTTGGAGCTTCACTAGATACAGGGCCTGCAAAACTGTTGATGATTGACTCTACTATCTAGAGGTCAAGCCAAATCCACTAGCACATGACACTTCAAAGTGAAGATAATAAGAAAATGCAAAAACTAGTGAAAAAAATAAAATCTTGAGAGGATTTGGAGGCCTGTTGAAGAAGAACAAAGTCTTGGCAAATCTGCCGATGTCCCACGATTGGTGTCCAGCAAAAGATATTATCTCTTCGCGACAAACGCTTGCTGGGCTGTATGTGACCCGTAGAAACTGCTTTGGACTGAGAAAAGGCACTTTCAGATAATCTGATTTGTTCTTGCAGAACAGCTAGCTGCGAGTCCGACCTAATGACCAAAGAGAAACAAAAAAAAAAACACCTAAAATCTTATACCGGGTATTCCTAAAAAAAATTCCTCATTGATATCAACGGGAATTGATGATTTCAAGAATTGAATGTCGCAATGCCAAGCTAGTCAAAACAGATTTCTGTAAATCAGAAGAGGCGGCAAAAAAAGATGAAAAATTAGGTCCCACCGAGATTTGAACTCGGGTTACTGGATTCAGAGTCCAATGTCCTAACCGCTAGACCATGGGACCAGTGATGCATGTAAATCCTAGTAATGTATTAATATTTTATATCAAAAGCGCTGCTGGCATGTTCCTTAACCACTCCTCTAATCTGATTGCGAGTGGAACCCTAAAACTTTTGATTGAACACTTGATTCAACGTTTCGCTATCTTTCTCGTACGGGAAATCATTGCTTGTGCGCCGCCACGGAGATTCAGGCGTGGTGGCGAACTCCGCGCGGCTCTCGCGCTGAGATAGAGAGTGAGGAAGAAGCGAAATTTGGACGGTTTCCGCAGAGGCAAGGAGGGCACAAGCGCGCTCACCCGCGGGCTATCCAGCACCACCGGAGGCGAAGACGCGACGCCGAAGTGACGGAAGCGGGTATCTGCTCAGTGTCAATGAATTGCCGTCCCTCACCGTGCCAGAAGGATTACAAACTGAAGGGGTGCGACAGATGGAAGGAGTCTTACTGCATTACCAAAAGCGACAATCTCACATACCGTTGCTGCCCGAAATAAAGTTCAGGATGTTTAATAAAAACATACTACTACTTCTGTAGTATGTGGTATCAAACATCAAAATGCATCCGTGACGCGGCAAAATGAACCTGTTTGTCTGGCTTTGAAACGTACTTCCTCTGTTTTGAAACTGGTGACCCTGGCCCCAAAAGTCAGTCGCCTGAACTCATGCGAACCACATGATGAATGGCAGAACAGTTCTTATACTTTCCACGCCTCCAGCAAAATCACATACTAAGAAGCTTCGAGGAAAGTTCACAACCCAACATGAGCAATCTACTGGGCAACCTTGGCCTCGTGGCGTCCACATATGATCCATGTGTGGACAAGTCTGAAACTAGGATTCTAGACTTGAAGACTTGCCTGCTTGAAATTACGACGCGCCGCGGAGGTGTGCGGTGTGAAAAATAATCCAGGGTTGGTTCTCATGAAAATGAAGGGCAGAACGTTGAAGAGGACATACGTTTTCCTTCGGAAATGACGCAAGTTGGAAGACCATATATAGCTAAGAACCCGTTAGAATTAACAAAACGTGCGCTTGATGCAGAAGGGTTGGTAGGGAGTTATTACCAAACATAACATATTGCTTAAGCACTGTGTTTCGTATTTGAATGGTTGATTAAGCATCGAACCCCCCCGGAAGCTCGAATTTTGATACCATTCGCTGGACCTGCCCATGGCACCTACTACTAGTTAGTAGTACTTGTTTCCCTTTCCAACGGAAAATTATGACAGACTCTTTCCCAGGGTTCAGACAAGAATCAAATATACTCGAGGGCATGACAGACGACTCGCACCGAATCAAACCAGGACGTTTCTCCGAACAGACATTGTGATCTCCGCGCCTGCAAATCTTCGCGTCATGATTTGTTCCACTTGTCCACTTGTTGCAACATGCGAACGGACAAGTATCTCAAATGGGTGTATTGGCAAATCTCCATCATTTGGGCACGCAATATTCCACACGGTTTCGCATGAAGCACACTCGCAGCTGGAACAGTTCTCGCAGGGCTCTCTCTAGTGTTGCTTCCCTGGTTCGATGTTCCAGCTTTACACGGGAAGGATTACTACATTTCCAAGCTAAGCTGAAGGCAGAAAAGATGAATTCCCTGATCTTTAAGTGATAAGGTCATCAGGTTTCATGCTCAACTTTTCTGATCATCAACTGATCAAATCTTTGGAATCATATTTTACAGGTGATTCTGATTCTGATCAGAGCTCCTTTGCAAAAAGGTTCTTCAATAAAAAATTATCCTAAAGATTCAAGAGCTTTTGTGGGATGCTCTTCAAATTGGCACCAGCACTCTCTACTATGCTAGACCTACTACCAGCTATCTTCTTTCCACCACATCAATGGCAACACAAGAACGTGATCAAGTTGCAGTTGCAACAATTCATTCTCTGTTCTATAACAAGTCCATCAGTGAAATGGTATATCATTCCCCTCCCCGGTGTTGCCTTAAAGTAATCAACCAATTATGATAACAGTTTACAGCAAGTATAATACATCTTTGGTGTTTCTAAACTGAAATAAAAAAAAAACAATTTTCATGTTTGGCGAGGAAACATCAAGATGGAATTCTACCCCTTTTTTGTTGAAACTAGCAGGAATTCTAAATGTAAATCTATATATCTGCACAGTTTTTCACAGCCACAGACACAGGACATTTCAAAGCATTGATTCCTTTGGATTAAATTTGTATACCTTCATTTGAGCATGGAATGAAAGAATAACAGGGACAAAACTTGCCAGATGTAACAACCATGTAGGCTCTGGGATGGAAACCTTTTCCACCTAGGGCACAGGAACTGAAATTGACACGGGGTTTGGCAACTCCCCTCTGCCGAAGCTCGCAGCCCTCCTCAATGTTGTGTTGCCCACCAGTGAGTGATCAACCACCGTTAATGTGCTCCCTAGTGCCATGGCTGATGGCATTTGGCTTCTCTGGCACATCTTGACAACCAAGCTTGCTTTCTTCTTGGCGCGCTTTGTTCCGGTCAGCGTGATGTTCTGTATTACTGTGTTCAACCCCGGTATCCTTGCCACTCTCTGCGCTAATGACGAGCCACCTCTACGGCATATCTCGTATAGTGCAGACACTGCATTTTCCTTCGCCTTTGGAGTTCCCCGCCTCATTAATCCGACAAGGTTAGTTATCACGGTTTGGGAGCTCCCAACAAGATGCACGATGGAAGGCTGCTTCATCAGCAGCGCCAGAGCACCAGCAGCTTCCTCTGACACGGTGTCGTTCCTCAGCGACTCGATTAGAGCTACAACTGCAGATGACTCAGGCATCCGACCTGAGCTTTCTGGATGTGTTGAGAGGTTGAAAAGTGCCATCACTGCATCTTTCTTCCCCCTGGGTGTCCCTTTGGTCAGCATTGAGGCAAGCTCCTCCACAGCCCCTGGCTCATTCAGGATCATCTTCTTATAATCATGGATCACTGATAGACTAAACAGTGTTGCAGCAGCATTCTCCTTGGCCTCCGTCGTCCACCCGTTCTTCAAAACACTGACGATGAGCTGCAGACAACCCTCTTGTTCCATGATCCGTGTTTTGTTCGGCTCATAGATGGACAGGTTGAGCAGCGCTGTCACTGCATTCTCCTGCGCCATCCAATCCGATGACAACAGCAACCTGCAGAGCAATGAGATTGCACCCAACTCGGCGATGAATGCCCGGTTTGGTTTCCCAGCCTTCGCCAGCAACCGGATTTCCCTAGCTGCCACCGGCTTTGCGGTATCTGACCCCTCCACGAGCATCCGGACCAAAATCCTTGCCGTGGCCTTGTTCGCTTCAATCGCTGCCTTGCTGCTGCACGATGTGGCGACACACTCAATCATCCCCTCGTTGCTCTCCGGTGAATCATACTGGAATCCATGCACCCCGCACCACTGCGAAATCAAGCTGCGGAGAGCACGATTGGGCACCAACCGGTTGTCAGCGAGGGCCTGCCCGGAGTTGGGGCAGGTGGAATGTCCCTCCTCCATCCACTGTATGATCGATGGCCGGTCGTACGTCTGCCCAGTGGACACCACGACGGGGTAGCGCATCAAGTCCAAAGAAATCGGGCACGAGAATTCCTTGGGCACCGAGAAGGAGCTGTCGTCGCCACAACTCCACGAGAGCAGCCGCTGCATGTTGCCTGCTGACGGCAAAACACGCGGCGCCTTTTCGTTACCAGGGTCGAACAGGGAGAACAGAGAGTACCGCAGCAAGGCGACTACACCGCCGACGAGGCGGAGATCGATGTCCTCTTCTTCACTCATCAAGATTTGCTCCTCGAGATAATCGATTTCCGCGCGGTAAGAAGCGGCGTCTGAGATGCCGATGCGGGCGAGGAGGGACTGGAGCTTGGAGGCGTCAGGCAGCTGGCCGAGCTCAAACTGGCGCAGGGCGGCGATCAGGCCGTCCCGAAGAGCGACCTCCGCGGAGTCGTGGTAGTGCTCCAGCTCGCGGCGGTGGCAGCAGGCGCGCAGGAATTCGAGGTGCTCCGCCGCGTCTCGTGACAGTCCGAGAGCGGCGGCGGGGAGCACGTCGACGACGACGGCGAGCTCGGCGTCGAGGTCGCGGAAGCATCCCGCGAGAGCGGCCGCCCGGAGCAGCGCCCACGCGAGGCCGGCGGACGCGACGTACGAGACGAGCATGTCGGCGCGGAAGAGCACCACGTAGAGCTCCCGCAGACACAGGTTGACGGCGTCGGAGAACGCGGTCTCGAGCGCCGAGTCGAGGACCGCGGAGAGGATTTCGAGTTTCCGCATGAGCGCGTCCACGTTCCGGCGCTGCGACGCAGGGCGCGGCGCCGCCAGCAGCGCGGCCGCGAGCGACGCCAGCGAGTGCAGCAGCGGCGCGT
>BCLH01003355.1:0-31034 GCA_001602315.1 Zoysia pacifica
CCGATGGACCCCTTTGGAGGATTATATTCTAATCATTTTACTCTGATCGGTTAATTTTCTAATTTGTTTCTTGTTAAATATTTCTATTATGGTTCCTTGATTGATCGCTTGTGATATCGTGATTGCCAAACTCCTGGGATTGGCAACGTCACGTGAGATCGGGACTTATCGAAAGGTAAGTGAAAACCCGGTCGTTACATGTTACATTCAAGAACGCCAAATAGAAGAAACAATAATTCAATCAAATTAATACTATACAATATACGCAGATAATTAAGGAAGCTTTGTTTTGAAAAAACAATGCGTCACTGATATCAATCACGAGACTTTGTAAGCGAGCTTTATATATAACTAGCTACATGCAAGTCACTTTCATCACGAGACTCGTCATCGATCACCCTATGCAAAAACCTGAATGGGCTAATTACGCAATCAAGAAGTTTCTCCGCTGATTGGAGTTACTTGAACACTTGGCTCCATATTGGCTTGGATGTGCCTTGCATCTACTTACACGTATCAGAATGCATTGTTCTGACTCCAATTCTGACCTATTTCGATGATATTCATCCACTGGTGTTTAAGTTGTTTGTTTGTCTTTTTTCTCTTTCTAAAAACCAGATATTCTGAGCACTCTAGTGTTTCAGTACCAATCAACACAGCGACACGTATTGAAGGACGGTTAACGTACTGGACCAAGCGCCAGATCAACCACACGTGCGTAAGCAAAGCAACCATCATCGTGCACCCGTGTTTGTGCAGTTGCACCGTCACGCGTCACCGCGGCTACCGTCCTCCGTTTTCTATTGGTGCACGTGTAATTAACGACCAAACAATGGCAGCTGAAAAAAAAAAACTGAAAATGGCTTGTAGTGCTAATTGCAGAACGACTATGCTCTACAATTGTCGGCATGAAGTTTCATCGTATTTCTATAAGTGCGATTGATAATCAAGCTCTGAACACGTGTATACGTACCGAGCGGCCGTGCGTCCACAAACCTACACAAGTCTGCACAATCCCTTTCTCTTTTCTTAAATTGTTATCGTTAATTCTAGATATTTAATTTTAGAACTAGTTCTATTATTCAAAAAATATCATCTTGAAAAGAAGAAGTATTCAAGTATGTACCTACAAGTACCTACATATAAAACGTCACCACTGGCGGGAAAGTGGCTATCGTTGTGGTGATTTTCCAAGTCTTCGGTGACTTTTGGAAGGGCGGTGTGGAGGTTCCGCGCGCATATGCCATTTTATTCCAACCCACTTGACGTTTCAACATTCAACGCACCATAGAAATTAGACGAGCAAGCAATAACACGTAGTAGGACAAGTCTTGTACCACTGAATTTTATCCAAATCATTTACAAAGTGCTACTCTCGACGGGCAAGTCTTCTAAGTAAACCACTGAATTTTATACAAATCCTTTCTGCCGTTTCCATCGGCGATCGCGAACATGAATGTCTATCTCAACGAGTATTTTGCTTTCCACTTTAATTTCCAGGCAAAACATTGACCAAGCGCAATCAATCAATCTGCTCTGCTCCCTCCTTTCTTTTAAATTGTAGCTGATAGGATAATAATTTTAGGTTATTTTAAACTAAAGTTATGGCTGTCAATCTTGACTTTCGCCAAGTATTCCATTGGAAGAAGCCACCAAAGCTCGCTCCGGTTGCTGCCAGTATAAATATACACGGCCACCACGAACTCATGCATCAGATAACAGCAGCAACAAGCTCAGCGAACACACAAGTAGTCGTAGACAGCCGAGATCACGAAAGCTTCACAAGCTAGGCCATCCGCCATGGCGCACACGCCGTCGTCAAATCTAGCACGCTTATCTCTAACCCTCACGACCGCCGTCCTCGCCGCCGCCACGCACTTCGCGGCGGCGCAGAACTCTCCCCAAGACTACCTCGACCCGCACAACGCGGCGCGGGCCGACGTGGGTGTCGACCCCGTCTCGTGGGACGACGACGTCGCGGCGTACGCAGAGAGCTACGCGGCGCAGCGCCAGGGCGACTGCGCGCTGGTGCACTCGGGCGGGCCCTACGGCGAGAACCTCTTCTGGGGCTCTGCCGGCGCCGACTGGTCGGCGGCGGACGCGGTGGCTTCGTGGGTGGACGAGAAGCAGTTCTACGACCACGAGTCCAACTCGTGCGCCGCGCCCGAGGGCCAGTCGTGCGGGCACTACACGCAGGTGGTGTGGCGCGACTCGGCCAACGTCGGGTGCGCGCGCGTCGTGTGCGACGACGACGCCGGCGTGTTTGTGGTTTGTAGCTACGACCCGCCCGGCAACGTCGTCGGGCAGAGCCCGTACTAGAGGTGCGGACGATGACGCACGTACGGCACGTATGAATGGATACGTACGTGCGTACGTGGAGTACATCTAGATGAAGAATAAAATGTCATCAGATGATTGATCGATTAAGACGTTCGTGCTGTGACTATGGATAAATTGTGGACGCCAATAAATTGAACCTTGTAATTTACTGTTCGCTGGAAAATTTCCTACAGTAGATGTTTTCACTGTAACTGAGAACAATTTGTTCAACCGCGAATTTCGTGCGCACTATTCTGATTGCGTTCTTCGTTTCAAGTAATTTTCGTGACGCATATGTTTCCAACAATTTATCAAAAAGAAATAACCCATTTGTTGCTTGATGAAATGGAACTCCAACCCCTTCATAAACAATTTATGGAGCATACGTGCGCTAGACAGATGATCACCACGTGATACGACTACACGTTTGCGCAGCGCTGGAAGATCAATCAGCTTGAAAGAATTTTAATAACTGTATGATGGAAGATCATGCATGCAGGAGAGGTAATCCGCTTTGTAATCAACCATCGGACACCTTTACACGTTGACATCGCACCTAATACGTCTCGATTATGGATGCCTCCCGTGACTTTTGTGTGCTCTGCTTGACATATATGCCGAAGCTTCTTCACTTAATCAACCTGCTAATTGATTTTTTTTTTATAACAGGCATTGCAACATGCCCAGCTTTTAAAGAAAGCTGTCACAGAAAGGTTTGTAACAAGATCCAGGAGCCCACACACAGGGCTAAACTGACGATAAGAGAAAGAAAAAACACCCTGCTCAGTGAAACATATCACCCACACACACTACCATCCAGCTAAGATTATAATTCCACCACATCTGAGATCAACGGAGATAAAGCAAAAAAAGGCTTCATCATTGCTTCCCATTTCTGAATCACCGTCCACCACCGCTTCATGTTTAGGCGCCATCAGAGTCTTCCACTTCTGTAAGTTGGACAGTCCATGTATTAGCACCTCAACAGGTTTAAGAGGGGTGTAATTACGCATAGCCATCTTATTTTTCAGGTTCCAGATAGCCCATAATAAGCCTGCACATACAAAAATCAAAACAGGTGTTTTGAAACAGCTATCCTCCCTATCCATATATCTTCCAGATCACTCAAAGATCTCGGGTGGTCCCTCCAACCCATGAGATCACGAACGAAACACCAAGCAAACACAGACAAGGGGCACTGAAGAAGAACATGGTTCGCATCTTCTTCCAGTTTACAGAAACAGCAGAAACGACTGCCCTTCCAGTTTCTCTCCTTAAGCTGGACACAAGTTGGGAGTTTGTTCTGAAGGGCCTGCCATATAAAGATCTTAATCTTCAAAGGGATTTTACAGTCCCAAACAGTCATGGTCAGTTTATTGCAGACCCCACTATCTGATAAGAATAAGTATAGGGAGTTGGAAGTGAAACTTTTTTTGCTAGAGAAAGCCCATTCAACCACATCACTCACTTCAGAACATGTTACTCCCCTGAGCAACTCTTGTAGGTTATTCCATTCTTGAACTTCCTCTGGCCCAAGCATTCTCCTAACATCAATATTCCAATCATTTTGTTTCACCTCTGCAACCAAGCTCCCCTGATTCCTACAGATATTGAATAACCGAGGAAATTGGATCCTGAGATGCGTACCAGTAACCCACACATCATGCCAAAACCGAGTATTTTTCCCATCTCCCACTCTATGAACAGCACCCCACTGAAAGAGATGTTTCACTTTATGAAGGCCTCTTCAAAACTTGGAGCCATTTGCCGGACTAGAGCAGAGAAAATTCCCATGAGGCATGTACTTAGCTCTGAGGAGCTGGCACCATGGGTCCTCAGGATTTGTGAAGATTTTTCAGATCCACTTTGTTATAAGGCATTCATTGAACAGTTTAGTGTCTAAAACCCCTAAACCCTCTGAGCTTTGGGTTTGGTTATAGTTTCCCAGTTCACCAAGTGGTACTTAAAGTTGTCATTGGCCCCTTGCCAAAAAAACTTGGATCGATTAGAATCTAGCTTTCTGTGAACCCCAAGAGGGAGAAGGTAGACACCCATAATGTATGTGGGTAAACTGGTCAAACAAGTGTTGGTCAAAATTAGTCTTCCCCCAGAAGACATAAATTTCCCCTTCCATGGAGCCAATCTATTTTGAACCTTTTCCCAAATTCTAGCTAAAGCTTTCTCCCCAAGCTTATGGCTATGGATAGGAATCCCTAGGTAAGTCATGAGAAGTTGACCAATTCTGCAATTCAGCTTGTTTGCAATTTGAACTTTCCTCTCTTCAGTCATGCTTCACTTTTGTGATAGTTGATTTTAAGCCCCGACATCATTTCAAAGCAATATAGGATGAACTTCAAGTGTAGTATGGACTTGACATCACCTTCAATCATCAGCGCCGTGTCATCCGCGTATTGAACATGTGTCATCCCCCCTGGGATTAAGTGACTCAAGACTCCCTTGATCAACTTCTTATTCTTGGCTTTGTCCATTAGCTCAGATAATGAGTCAGCTGCAATATTGAAGATCAAAGGGGATCACCCTGCCTCAGCCCTTGGTGCGTTTTAAAGTAGTTGGTTCTACAATTATTAACGTGATGCACACCTGTCCCCCTTGGATGGTGTCCATAGGAGGGAATTTTTTCTGTTCCAATACAGCTTTCCCAAACCCCCATTGAACCTTATCATAAGCCTTCTTGAAATCAATTTCGAATAAGACCCCTTGTTTCTTAGAACATCTCAATTCATGAATTGTTTCATGGACAGTAACCACTCCTTCCAAGATATTGCGGCCTTTGATGAAAGCAGATTGATTTTTCTTAATGATCTGATCAGCCCATCTGGTCAACCGGTCTGTCAACATTTTTGTGAAAATTTTAAAGTCCACATTCATCAGACAAATTGGTCTAAATTATGTAATGGTATTGGCCTCTTTCATTTTTGGAATCAAAGTGATAACCCCATAATTCAGTCTTTTAATATCAAGCTCACCCATATTGAAGTCCTTAAGCATCTGAAGGAGAGTGGGTCTCAAGGCTGGCCAATTTTTTTTAAAGAAAGTTACACCAAATCCATTTAGGCCTGGGGCAGACTCCTTCATGCCAAAAATGACATTCTTAAGATCCTCTTAAGTGAAATGTCTAGATAGGTCCTCTTGAATGTCAGGATCCAGGGTGCACTCTCCAAAGAAGTTTTCCCCTAGTTTCAGATTGTATTTCGGTTGGTGACCAAAAAGTTGCTTGTAAAAGTTCACAATATGAGCTTCCAGGTCTTTCTGATCATGAATGGCACCATTCTCAGTCTCCAACATTCTGATGGTGTTTTTTCTCCTTCTCCCATTGGCACAAGCATGAAAATACTTGGTATTGGAATCACCCTGAGCAATCCACTTAGCAGCCCCCCTCTGCTGCCAAAAAATTTCCTCCCTAGAGTACATCTGCTCTAACTTAGATTCCAATTGATATCTCTGTTCCCACAGGTTTTCAATATACCCTTGTTCAGAAATCTACTTGTCCAGCTGCTCAACCAATAGTAGCATCTTTTGTTTTTCTTTTTTCTCCAGGCTTCTCATATTAGTATTCCATCCTTTCAAAAATTGTCTCACCTTGCTTAGACCCCAGTGTATGGCAGGATTCATTTTGGGGTACATGACGAAATAGGGGATAGCGATGCATGGCGGGATTCATTTTGGGGTACATGAAGAAACTTTCATCGCCTTTTGGAAGTTTACTTCACCTCTTGATAGGGAAACAGATTGAGTGCGTATTAACCACACAGGCTGCAGTTCAAGAAGATATTTTTTTTTACTTGGTCATCGATCGGTTTCAAAGGTATTTCGTCGACAGATGAAACCTTGCGCAATTTGCATGTACTTCTTGGTCTGAGGAGTATCATGGAGGCTAGGGCAACTTGATTGTGTAGAGAGTAATTAAACCAACAAATCTGTTCTCCATTTGCATCAACTTAAATCACAAATTACATTAAATTACGCTCCATCATATGTGTCCCTTGCACCACGACCGTGTCAGGCACGGCCCGGTGTTGAACGTTGAAATATGCGTTAAGTAAATTACGACAACTACGTAGTAAAAGTCACCATATATACGAGCTGAAATTATACAAGCTCGACTCGACCAAGTCCGGCTGCGCGTAGTTAATTTGCGCCAGTCATGGCCAATTAATCAGGTATATGCATCCAAATCTAGATTCGTATACTTTGCCTACGGAAAACTTTTCCATACTCAAACCCGTCGACTACGCATCACGGAATCAACTATAATGCAATTAGTGATAGATACATAGATCATCATTTTTTTTAATGCGGATTCAGCCAAAAATTGAACGTTGGTTCAAATGATGATTGGTCAAGATTGAGTATGGTAAAGTTTACAAAAAAATTACTTAATTTATAAATATCCTAAGTCTCAAAAAATTATAAATAGAGCACTGTTAAGGTACATCAACTCATCTTCTTTCACCTGTTAGAAAAGAGGTGAAACATTGAAGTGATCTCAGCCGTTTAATTTTGAAAGAAAAAAATAATAAAACACGAAATATATTACTTATATCCACCTACATGTATACCATGATTCATTCCCGCGTTTATTTACTTCCTAACGCAGTGAGACCGACAAGATTGACGAAATCTCATCATAATTACTGTCGGTGGTTGCATGTCACATTTTTTGAAGGTCCTCAAACAACCGGGCTGTAGTCGTCACGTTAACAGTAAAGAATGTGGCCATGTAAACTTCCATGGTTCAAGGAACCGAACGAGACACAGTAACCGAGCTCAAAATTGAGTAAACCCCCAAAACCTATACAGCAATCCGTAAAAATCGCTCATTTCTTCTAGTTTACTGATTGGTTTTCTTAATTTGACTTGTTTTCAGTTGGTTTGACCAATTTTCAATTTTAATTTTTTAAAAAATAATTTTTTAGAAACTTTTAAACCAAAAACCGATCGGTCACTTATACCGGACCGAACCGGTGAACCCTGACTATGTGACTTAGAAAATATTTTTTTTAAAAAAATATGACCATATGTCACGTTAAGCACCATCTTTACTGTCTAAAGCTGAGGGCGTTTCTCGGCTTTCTATTGGTCGGTTTATCCTGACCGTTCATTCACGGATCTACGATCCCATGAGATTTCTCAAGAACTTTCCATGTCCTTCAAAAATACGCCGCCCTCGGCCGCCTACCCCGCAGCCGAGCCCCGCGATCGCTCCGCGTCGCCGGCATGCGTCGCCCCATGCCGGTCGCCTCCCCTGCCATGGCTGTCCCGCCCGCTGCACCATACTGACTGCCAGGCCCTACTTCGACGCGTCGGCTGCCCATTGACCACCTCACGCTGCCGCCCCGCAACGCCGCCTCATGGCGTCCGCCCTTCCCTGCCCTGGCCATCCCACCCCGCTGTCCTGGCCGCCACTTGACTGCCCCAACTGTCAGGGCCCGCACCTCCTGGTCCTCATCGTTAAGATGCCCACCTATATTTCTGTGTATACTGTAACCAGCTGCGTCGTCTCCTATGCGCCCATCCTTCAGGGATGGTGGTGGCAGATCTTGCCATGGGGCACAAATGAAAGTCATTCTCGGCCTTTGAGACATGCCTTGGGCTGTTGGATGGGTGAGCTCCACTAGATAGAATGCTCCTTTCCTTGGTTCAGTTATTCCTCCCCTCTTAATCGTTTGTTTGATTTTGTATAATGATATGCTTACTGCTCATGCCATGATGACATGGTCATAAGAAGTCAGTGCAATGTCATGTCCATGATTCAAGAGATAAAGTCAGGTGTTGTAGTTCATGGCCTTGCTATCTTGATCCCCCTGCTCCAGTCATTTGTAAATTTCTACTTGCTCTGCCTCTTGCTGTATCAAAGAACCATATATTGCAGTATTGTTGTTTTATTTACTACCCGAATGTGTTCGATCAAATGCCAATACAAACATTGCATAAACTGTAAAAAATAAGCCTTTTTTTAAAGAAGCTTGCAAACTGTTAGTTACTTGTTACAACGATAGTAAATTGTTTGTTTATTTATATTTATCTTACAAGAACTTTGTCAATTTAAAATTCTCAGACTACTATTGTAGCCTGCTCAGTCCCAAACTCATAAGTTAAAAATTCAATTGTGAATCTTTTGTGCAGATCATAAGAGTGGATACAATGAAAAAAAATGGTTCCATGAATTTGTTTATTGATCAGCAGAGCTGTTTTTAAGGGATTTCTGATACTTCGTTTATGTTGATAGCACACGACGCACTGTGTATCATAGCATTTGAGGGCTACATTTTCACCATTGTAGAACTTCATATGGCTGAAATAGCCAGAATAAGGAATTTTTCTTGAAAGACATTCTAACTCTTCATGAGTTTTTTTTATGGAAATTGTAAATCTCAGTTTCAAACAATATCTCAGTCCTCCAACAGTTTTTTTTTTATTTTTTATTTTTTGAAGTGGAGCATCCTGGCAATAAGCTTGTGGTGCCAATGCTAAACATCTGAGATGTAAATGAATCTCAAGTTGCGCTTTATGATTTATTGAGTTAAACGCATTAGAGAATTATGCCTTTATATTGATAATTGAGCATCTCTGTAGAAAAATTTGATATCACAAGCTCAACCTATCAAATGCAGTATTCTGTTTTTGGGTCATCAGTGAAGCTTATGTGCCTTACATTGTTTATCTTAGATCAAAATTTTTCAAATTCATCATCCAGTACATGCTGCCTAACTAGCTCATCTTTTTTTTTTTTTTCATTTTCAGGTGATCTTTTAAATAAATAAGAAAGCGAATATAAATGTAATCAAGCGCGGCATCTGATATTGACAAGATTATAATCACTTTGTTCACGAGATGCTTGGTAGGCATCTGATATTGCAACAAAGGCAATCAAGCGCGGCAAGGCTGCGCATGATTTCTAGTAACATATCAAATGTGTAAGTAAACAAATTCGTTGACCACCGGTGTCACGTTCAGAGTAACCAGAAACGTGACAATCGCCTGACAATTGCCTGTACACTTACCTAATTAGCAATACATGCAACTTTCCAAATATATCAATTACGTTTATTTCCAAAATCGAATGAGTTAATTTTCTTAACTGTCACATGCATGACTTTTCATAAGTTGTTGAGTTCTTTCCAATTTAAGTATTATAATAATTATTAATTATTATACTGCTTTTACCTCAGAGGAGGCAAAAGAACATTTTCCTCTTTGAGATCCGTGTAAATGAATGGCTCACATTCATTCTGGTCTATCGTAGAATTTGCCTTATAAATATTCTTTTTCTTTGGGTGGGTGGGGGGGGGGGGTCAATCCAAATTCAGACAGATAATTCAATACAGGTTTTTTTTGAAATATATAATGTAATTTGAACTAGAGTTTTTGTCATAACGACAACAATTTCATAGTCTTTAATTGATGTCACCGTTGACTTTTAAATTCAACTTTGACCATTTGTCATATTCAAAAAAGTTTTTGAATGTGTAAAATTTTAAGTTGTGATTCAAATAGCTCTAATGATAAATCAAATTACATCAAAATATATGAAAATATCAAAAAAAAAAGAATAAAATGAATGGTCAAAGTTGAATTTAAAAGTCAACGGTGACATCAATTAAAGAACGAAGAGAGTAAGTGTCAACATTGGGCTATGAAAAAACCAATTTTCTATATAGTGTAGAACATATTCATGTTCCTTTATTCTATGGCTTCCCCTCTCTCTATCTTGACTCATCATAATTAGTTAAGTCGGACCCTTGGCTTCTTCTTGTCTCATCATAATTAGTTCTAATATCTAGACGGATTAGGTTGAATTCCACGTGGGCGAGTGGTCGGCACGGCCAGATTGATTGATTTCGATAAACGTAGCGTAGAGTTGATTTTTGAGTTGGAAAACTGGCTTGCACGGCCTTTTGGAATGTTTACTTAACCGCCGTAAGTATCTACTTGCATGCCCTTGAGCTGAGTACAAATCGGGGGATAGACTTCGGCAAGAGATCTCTCATTAAGCCATTTGTCCCCTTCCAAAATCTAGCAAATTCCCTTTACCAACAACAATTTTCCTTCCAGCCAAATATAATTTAGTAACTTTCAGCAAGTCACACGAGCAAGGGTAATCATCCTGTCTATGTTAAAAAGACCCTCTTCAGTTTCCAACTTCCAACACCATTTTCTTAAAAGGCAGTAGTTCATAAACATAAGATATTTAATTCCCCAACACCCTTATCTTTAGGAGCACAAATCTTAGACCACTTGACTCGGTGATATTTCCTTTTTTGGTACCTTGTAACTTCCGTAAGTTTCAAATCAAATATTGAAAATCACTCCTGGAAAATTTCGCGATAACTTTAATTTCTATTCTTGTGAAATGCCAAAATGTCCGTAACTAAATAGAGAGAATATTAGAACGGGAAAATCGAAAATTTATAAAATAGAATTTGTGGAGTGTTTGATTTTATTTTGTTAGAACACGAAGCCCAGTAGTTGGCACCGGATCCTGGACTGGGCCGACGGGCCTTTGTCAGGACAGAAATATGCGTTCCTTCCTGCTATTTCTGTTGGGCCTAGACTGCAAGGAGTAAACTACGGGCTTTTGGGCCGGTGACACCCAGACCGGCCTATCAAGGAGATCCAATCCGCAGTAAAATCGTCCCGAGAAGAGAAGTCCGAATTCGATTCACCTTGATTTCTCTCCCACACCGTCGTTTTCACTTCTCCCCTTCCCGATACCCAGAGGTTGCCAGGTTGGAACTTGGAAGCAGAGAGAGAGAGAGAGAGAGAGAGAGAGAGAGAGAACCAGGTCAACTTCCAAGGGAGAAAAAAGTTACAGAGAGAGAGAGATGAGGAAAGAGTTGCAGTGTTCTGACCCAGCTGAGAGGGAACAGAAGGGACGTTCGATTGACAGGGTGCGGGCCCCGCTGCTGCATGCCCTGTCTCTCTCCCCTCTATTGGCTGCACCAGCAGCTTTCAAGAGTTTCACATGCAAGCCCTTACATTTATCGCATTTCTCTCAAGCAGACAAGCATAGTCGTCCTTTCTCTCAAGCTTTGCAACGAGTCACGTAGGCAGAGTTTCACATTGCGTTGTCGTATATATCTTCCGCTCATGCAGAACATGTTACCTACTCGTAAGGATCAGGTGATAGTCTACTACGATTTGATCCCAAGAGATAAGTACCTACTCTCACACTTGTATTTTAATTATAAGACTAAATTGATTATTATGATTAACTTTAAGCATTCTAACAAATCTCTATGTCTATACTAGTATGTGTTTTTTAATTACTCCTATTTGCAACAACAAAGGGTTACTTACAATTTTACAATAAAGTGTTACTATTAGGTTAATAGAGTAATAATTTAAGAAACGAAATTGCATGGGATAGCATGGATCCAGATGGAAAAGGGTCGTTTGCCCCCTCAAAATTTTGGTTGTGCTCAGCTCTTTCTTTTCTCCTTTCGTTTTCTTACTCCTCAGACTGATCGAGCTGCTGCGGCAGGACACTGCCCACCCACCAACTGTAGACTGGGAGAAGAATTATTGCCAGAATTAAGGGCCGATCTGCGCATTCGGCTCAGCATTTACCTCCTCCGAATCAATTTGATTTTACAGAAAGAAAAGAACCAATCAAAAATTCCTTGCTCCGTAGGATCGATGACTTACAGTGAGTGCTTGTGTATGGCGATGTTTGGATTCGATTATAATCTGATTCTCGGTGGAAAAAAGCGAGAAAATCCGCCAAATGCTTCGCTTACGATGCTGCTTGCGCGCCAAGCGACGGCGTCCAGAATCTTGTCCACATGTAAAACTCGATTTTTCCCTCCGCATCGTTTTGCTCATGTATCAGGAAAGCGGCAACTTTTTTCCCGCATGCCCTCCTGTGACTCCCCAATCCCCACTGCACGCCTCCCACGGATCTCGCCAGCCCGCCACCCTGCAGCATCCACCGCCCGACCCACCCGAAGCCGCGCTAGGAGATCCCGCTGCCGCCATCTTGTATCCGCCCCTGCCCACCCGAAGCCATTGCCGCGCCTGCCTACAAGGTCGCCGTCCACCGCCGCCGCCCTTTCCTGCCCCCCGCCACTCTCTCCTGCAGATCTCGTCGCCGCCGCCCTCTCCTGGCCGACGCCTGACGCTTGCCTCCAGATCCCGTCGCCGCGCGCCTCCCAGGAGCTCGACAGCCCGACCCGACCTCCTGCTCGGCCTCAAGCTCCAGAAACCGGTGCCGTGCCTTCTGCTCCCGAGGAGATTTGGGACCTCAACGCCTTCTCTGGCCCTTTCACCTGAAGGTAACATCCCTTTGTTTTTCTCTGTTCTTGATGGAGAAGCAAGGAAAGGTAGTGGCGAAGTGGGATTCATTTGCTGCAAAGATTTTCAATGACATTTGTGTGGAAGAAGTCTTTGCCCACAATCGTACGCAACAATGCTCGAATAGTGTGGGATATGCAAACCTTGTTAGAAAATTTTATGAGCATACCAAAAGAGCATACAATGAAGGCCAAATAAAGAACCGATGAGATATATTGAAGAAAAGATATACTCAATGGAAGACTTTAAATATGAGAGCGACTTGATTGGGGAGAGATCCTGTCTCTGGTTGTATTGTAGCTGGCAATGATTGGTGGGAGGAGCAAAATGCAGTAAGGCCACATCTCAATTCTGCCCATATACAAATTGTTTTAACATGTTTTGTAATGGAAGTTTATGTTTCATTTTATAATAGAGGTTTCTGTTTCATTTTCAGGCAATGCCAGGTTGCATATGTTTTAGAACTACTCCACTTGAGCATGAGGATCAAATGCGAATCATGTTTGAAACTGTCATTGTTACAAATGAGACTTCCTATGTTCCAACAGGTGGTGTCAATAATGATGAACATTAAGAGGACAATGCAGAGGATGAAGTTGTTGCTAGAGAGATTGGTTCAGGTACACCTCAAGCCCCTACTAGTTCAGAAAAGAGGGCAGGGAAAAGGTCGGCTCCGTATTCTCTTAAAGGAAACAAAAAGAAGACTTTTAGGGATCAATGCATGAAGCATTTGGTTGATGCATATGAGCGAAAAGCCCAAAGTAGCAAGAGTTCAACTACTTCACAAGTTGTAGACCATGTGAGAGAGGAGATATGAAGTATGTTGGATCAAGTGATCAAGGATGGGGCTGAGGAAGAGAGTGATGAACGTTTCTATGCCACCCAACTTCTTAAAAAGGACAACCGTGATGTGTTTGTTACATTGAAGACACCTAGTGGGAGACTTAATTGGCTCAGGAGGTCTTGGGAGATCAGGAAGCAGCATTAGGCACTTATGTATTTCTATGTCATTTGTTCTATGTATTTCTATGTCATTTGTTTGAGACTTTTTAAGTACCACGTGTGAGACTATGTTACGAGACTTGTACCCATTTCTTTTCTAATTAGTGTGAGACTTCTTGGCAGGCTTGCATTTTTTTATGAGTACCTCTACTTCTTCTATTGAATCAGAAGACATGAATGTTGAAGAATCTAATTATGATGATGGGATGATGATGATGATGATGATGATGATGATGATGATGATGATGATGATGATGATGATGATGATGGTGACGATTTCATGGTGGCTATGCTTGCTTTGGATTCAATGGGATCCTGTGGTAATACTAAGCATGCAATTTTTAATGCAATTCCTATTATGACTGGAATATAATGGGTTGAGTTAACTTTACAAGATCCGGTCATATATTTTGACATGTTTAGAATGTCAAGGTCAGTTTTCTTACGCCTTCATGACACCTTGGTGCAAGATTATGGTCTAAAATCAAGTAGAAAATTTTGTAGTAAAGAAGTATTGGGGATGTTTCTGTGGGCTTGTGGTGCGCCTCAATCATTTAGGCAATGCAAGAATAAGTTTCGTCATTCATTAGAAACTATCAGTAGGAAGTTTTCACATGTGCTTGGTTCTGTCATGCGATTGGCTTTTGACATTGTAAGGCCAAAATATCCACAACTGGTATGGTTCATCCTAAGCTACGGGAAGCACAGTTCTCGCCTCATTTCAAAGATTGCATAGGTGCAATAGATGACACACACATTCCAATAAGTGTGCCCTTAAGTGAGCAACCAAAATACATACGCTGCTATGGGTATTATACACAAAATGTTATGGCAGTTTGTGACTTTGATATGTGGTTCAAATTTGTTGTCACTGGTTGGCCTGGTTCTGTTCATGGTACTCATGTATTATTGGATACACTACTCACATATAAGGATCAATTTCCCCATCCTCCAGATGGTAAGAATAACTTATGTTGTCGTGGTATGATATGAATCTATATTGATCATGTCATAATATTTAAATATACAATGCAAGTAAGTATTATCTTGTTGACTCTAGATATCCTAATAGAAAAGAGTTTCTTGCACCATACAAAGGACAAATGTATCATGTTTCTGAATGGCAACATGGTCAGCATCCTGTGGGATTGAAAGAAGTCTTTAATCATACGCATTCATCCCTTAGAAATGTGATTGAGCGGTCATTTGGAGTTCTAAAGATGAAGTAGCGCATTCTCTTGAACTTGACTAGATACCTGTTAACAAACAATCTAAAATTATAGTTGCTTGTATGGCCCTTCATAATTTTATTAGAGATCATGATTTACATGACTTGGATTTTGAATTAGATATCCAAGGTGATGAACCTCATCCAACCTAAGTTAGCACGGATGATGGGAGTATATCAGGAGATGATATGGATATGGGCGCATTCCATGATGTCATTACTGTAGTTATGGTCTCATGAGCCTTTCTTAAGGACATTGTTGTTATAATTCAGTGTATTATTGTGACTATGAAATGCACTTAAGCATACTGTAATATAATTATATTTAACAACTTAAGATATAACATCAGTATGGAATTCTCCTCTTCTCAAGCATTTAAATGAGCTATTATACACTTCAAGGGCATTCAAGTCATTTTACTACTCAGGATAGACAATCCAATGAAAATAATCAAGATCGCCAAACACCCAGCTTATTCAAATAGCAAATTCTCCAAACAGCGGCGTATCAGAAAATCACGCTCATCAGATAAGCGAGTTTCAGAAAAGTGAATCCAAACATGCCCTATATTTGTATTGAAAATAATCAGGATCGCCAAACACCCAGCTTATTCAGACAGCAAATTCTCCATACAGCGACGTATCTGAAAATCACGCTCATCAGATAAGCGAGTTTCAGAAAAGCGAATCCAAACATGCCCTATATTTGTATGGAACCCATGCATGATGATGAAATGTTTTTAAAATCTAAACACACTGAGTCGTAAGCTACCCACAAATGAAAACAAATAAATTGTGTTGGAATATTTGGGCTTGGCTCATTTTTTAAATTAAATTTGAAGGCTCACTTTAAATACTAGGGGACCAAATCTTTAGTCCCACATGAGAAGTTGAAGAGTAGCTCAGCCAACTTAAAAAGGTGGACTACAGTTCACTAGTTGAGAAGTTGAGAAAGAGGAGAAGGAAGCTAGACGTGAGCTGAGCCGTGCTGTGTGCGGCGCGTATGTGAGTTACGCGTGTTTTCGAGTGACTTGTGATTGTGTACAAAGCCTGGTATTACTACATTGAGTTAGTGTTTTGCCATTTCTAAGCATTGAATTAATTTATATTAAAATATTGAATTAATTTCATATATTACAAGAGATTCAAATCAATTTAATACGTCGATTTTTAGTAACAGACGCATTAATTGGTGGCTGTTACTCTGATAATTGATGGCGTTTAATCTCAGCAATAATTTTGGTTCATTGCACCTCCTCTCTGTGTGCCGCCATGTGCCTATAAAAGGAACTCCTCTCATTCTGTGATACACCAGACAAGCATTTCACTGCTATTGCTGCGAACTCTGTATTCCCTTCGCGAGTTTTTGCCCGCACAGAACTCGCGAGAGCAGGCCTCCAAAACTTCGTCCAGCTGTGACACCTGCACGGGTAGACGAGCGATTAAGTTTTTGAGGAGCACATCGTCTGCGCGACTGCTCGTTCCTGTTCGACTACTTTCTACTGCTTCTAGAAAGTCGTTCATGAGAATGCATGACCTCTGTTCTTTCTGCATCAATTTTGATAGACTGTTAGGAATGGTGTGTCTGATACCTTATTGTACATCCTGAATTTTTAATGTTTTTTCATCGTGTTTTTTTTTTGTTTTTTATAGATTAATTATGAGCACGAACGTACCGTTCGTCACAATATTACTCATGTTCTTTTATAAATTTAGAATTAAAATATACCGTAAAAAGTATAAATTTCTAAAAATTCTTTTTTTTAACCTGTTCTCCTAGCTGTCTCATTCAACAAAAGTATATTTGCCAGGTTTTCAATCGATATACGTCGTGATCTTTGTGACGATGTTGGATGTAAACACGCAACGTGGAGAGTTAAAATGGTGATCCGTTTCGATACAACACCTACACAGAGACGCAAAACCGTCTGTCCCCGGTTTCCTTGCATCTTCTTCCATTACCAAAACAAGTAAATAACCAACCTTCTAAGTGCGTCTTCGGTTAGAGTATAAAATTGAAGCTGATTGGAGTGGAAAGAAAGATTAAATCCTCACCTCTCTAGGCTTTGGGAAATGGATCAGAATCTGACGCACCACACGAGTAGTACATGAATGAAATTATTTTGAAACGGTTTCATACGTACTCCTACTTCTTCTCTAAACCCAGTTTGAAATGCTTGAATTTTATAAAACTCTTATAAGAATTAGTTTAATTTTATAAAAAATTATAAAAACAAAAAATTTTCCGACATTTCAAACGGAGTGATTTGCTTCAGAAATGATTCGATGGATGTAACAGTAAGGTGCTAGGCTAGGGTATCGAAAAGGACACCGCAGGTGACATGCTTTAAGTCCCATCCACCTGTGCCCGATAAGATTCTTTTGACCATTGTTTACGAATATTTAATGTACCATTCGGAATACTCCGTTCGTTCAAACGAACAAATACTCGTCGTAAGTCATTTTAGTCCTGCGTAGAGGAATTAAGTAAAAGTGAAAAAAATATAGTGCTTAGAAAATAAAAAAAAGATAAAGTTAGAAATTTATTGAAAATAAAAAATACATTAAAAAAAGAGAAAAATATATTAAAACTAAATTAAAGTGTATTTAAGAACAAAATTTGAATACTAGAATGATTTATATTTACAAACAGAGGAGTATCTCTTAGCTCTCATCTACAGGAGTAGTATAAATTAACTTTATATATATAATGTATTATTTAATATTCTCTTTGTTTTTAAATTGATGTCGCCATTGATTTTTAACATTAATTTTAACTATTTATTTTATTAAAAAACTGATAAATATTATATATTTTGTTCTAATTTTATTTATTATTAGTGTTATTTAAATCACAACTTAAAATTTTACATATTTAAATTATTTTTTAAATAAAACAAATGATATAAATTAATATTTAAAATTAATAATAACATTAATTTAAGAATAAAGAGAGTACGAATGATAAACGGAAGGCCATTGAGTATGCGGGAGTACTCCTACAGTGTATTTGCACTGCTTGCAAGCATCTCCGTGGATTCCCCGCGCTCCTTTCCCATCTTGGAGTGTGCCCTTCGCTCTCTATGGACTGTCCGATCCGGCAGGACCGGCACACTGTTCACGCGCACTGTTGGTAGCCAGCTTTGCGTATACGTACGTGTACCGCCACGCATACGAATATACGATATCCCATGTACGTGTATCTGCCAGATGGACGATCGATCGATGTCCATGGACACTAGTATATGCTGGAGTACTCAATTATGTTGCACATGCATGATGCAGCCATGGTTCTATGTGTAGAAGAATTGGTGGTCAAACATACAGACTGCATCGTCGCACATGGAGGTATGCCACGGCCGCATGAGCAAGATCGAGTGAAGGTTTCAGATGGGCATCGATCGTATAGTACGATCAACAGTAGCTCTTGTTTTTTTATGTTTCATACTGAATATAGCTGCAGTATCTTTTTTTTTTACGCACTCACACACTCAACGCACATCTACTCACCTCGCGTACAATTCTAAAGCTACAACTATACCAGCAACTAACTCGCGTCTTTCTAAAGATCACCGAACTTAAAAGTCTGATGTGCGACCAAGATGTCATATTTTCATTGTGTTTCCACGTATAAGAGGCATTATGTCTAAAGTTTATTAAAAAAAGAACAACCTCCCTGGTCCCCGGTGAGAAACCCGAGTGGATCCGGAGGATCGAACTCGGGCGGCCGCGCTCGCCCCGAGCCGCTGGCCAACCGAGCTCACGCTCGTTCTCAACAGTAGCTCTTGTTATTCCGTCAAACTGGAGTACGTTTGTTTCAGTTTGGACTTTGGAGGGTCCGGATCGGCATTATAGCTAGGCACGTTAGGCTGTCTCAAGTGAGGACCCCTTTGGGAGGGATTTTGAAGTGATTTTGCCTCGGCTTATATAGAATTTTTTACATTGTAGTATAAATTAGAGAAGAAAAATTAACTATAAATCGATGAAGTATGCGGTAACCCTCTCAAACGGCCCCTAAGATTCCTTTGGTTAGGGTGACGGCATAAATAGACACTGCTTGTTCATACGGCTATCTTTGTCACGGCTAGCTCCACCCTTTAAAATAGTACATACCTAATTTTTTTAGTTTGCAAGCTAACTAAAACAACACAAAATTCCTTATCAATCACCAGAAAAAGTTTCTTCAGTGTTCCAATTAAGGTTGTAGCTAATCGCTCAGCAACTACCACAAATTAAGTTTCTTGTTAAGAGACCGCGGATGTGATTGGTCGATGCGGACCGGGTATATGTCATGACTTGTTTAGGAATAAGATGTAGCAGCTCTATCGTATGGCAGGTTCTGCGCACTTAATCGGTTGAAGGAATGGCATGTGGATTAGCGCAGGAGTTTATAATAGAGGCCTTTTACGAAAGACTAGCTCTTATTGTTTCATCTCCTAAGAGGTAACACATGAAATAGATCTGAGTTGTCTATTTTTGTAAGAGCTAATTTTTCAAAACTGACGCATGCATAAGCTTTTAAAAATATAGATCCAGAACATTTATTTTTGTAAGGAGCTAAAATTATGTATGTATAAGTTTCCAAAAATAAAATATTACTTTTCATAATGGATATTATATTGTCTACCTTAAAATATTTCTTATAATAGACAAGAGTCGTCCAGTTTGGCCCAAATAGTGTGATTATTTATTTACGGTGTTGTCTAGTAGTACTCCGTACTTTCTTTCTTTAGCTCCGTACTAGTACCAGTAGAGACATTCTAGCAAAACTTGACGCCATATTAAAACTCCAAACGATTTGTATTTTCACAAAAAAAGAACCTGAAACGAGTTGGATCGATTACTCTATTAAATTATATTTTATAATATTATCAGAGATAAGAAACTTAGAAATATGCATCTAAGTATTTTGTAAGGTTCAAAGCGTCTGCTTGGATTGCAAGATCGAACAGGGTATTTTACGTTACAACTTGCACTACGGTAATCCTGATAAAGAAACAGATGCCAATAATTACGGTCGGCACTCGATACAATATTGTAAAATTCGCCCGTTTCATCGGTTAACAAAGGCTATATATATCTCCATCCTGTCAATTTACCGCGTCCATTCATAACGGTTGATTGAAGTGACAAGAGTGGCTAAATAACGATGACGATGCATCGATCCCGCGGGAGGACTATATTATTTATTGCAGGTAAAGAAAAATACATGGCTGACATTATTTGTCCTCTCGGCATTCACAAAGGACATCATGTTATTATCAACGTTTTTCCAATAGTGTTTAATTTACAGAGCAAAAGATAATACTCTACGTACTTTGGTGTCTGCAACAATTTTTGAAGCCCGTTCACTTGTCATTGTACAGAGATTTGTTTCTTTTTTTACTTTCCCAAGAATCTATCTTTTCATCTTTTTCCCACGGGTAAAAAAGATGAGCAGGTGAACTTGGACAGCACACATGCACGTTCACGGACAGCATAAACCGACACGTGCGAGAATCGTACGGTGCTTTGTCTTGGTCTCATCGCTCCCGGACGCAACAGTTTACAGCACGGGGGAAAAAAAAAATCAGCCCCTCGTATTTCAAAAATCAGAAAGAAAAGTAAATGGAGGTTCTTTGTAAAAGTACAGACTGAAAAAAGGGTAAATACTACTACTAGTAGAATGTCAAGCATGTCGTAGAAAAATGTTGGTCCCTGAAAATGACAATATGATCGCAGGAAGAACAAGGAAACCAGTTTCAAGACATATATGCAACGGAAATCACAGAATTTTCAACTTAGAACATACTCCCTCCGTTCTTTCTTTTAAATTCAACTTTGAACATTCGTCTTATTCAATTTTTTTTGATAAATTTTATATATTTTGATATAATTTGATTTATTATTAGAGTTATTTGATTCACAACTTAAAATTTTACACATTCGAGCAAATTTTTTGAATAAGATGAATAGTCAAAGTTGAATTAAAATATCATCGGCAACATCAATTAAACAACGGAGGGAGTAAGAGACATACTACGGTGCTTGAGAGGTACTTGAGGTATCTTCATCTTTTCAATTAATCTCAACCATTCATTTTTAAAAATTAATACCGAATCCATCAATTTTGGTATCAGACCTACTATTTTTATAGCGGGTTAACTATTTTAGTACTTTTGATTAGCTACCTCTCTATTTTTAACCGTTACATCTGATCAAACGAATAGCTGGTTAATTCCAAGCATTATATCATCTCTCAAAACATAGAGCATTCTCCTTTCATCCAACTGAAATCAGTTTCAATATATATGATTTGTCATCCCAATGATGTTTCCATCATTTTAGGACCGCCATGACTCTCCTGGACCTAGAGCCCACTTCCCTAACACAAAAGATGTTGCAATGCTTGAAATTAATCACAGTCTTTCATTGATCAGATCTAATGATTAAAAATAACAAAGTATTTAGTTAAAATTACCAAAATGGTGGATCTGATACAAAAAATAGTGGCCTCGATACTCATTTTTTAAAATCGGTGACTGAGATTAATCGGAGAGGTGAAAGCACCTCTCATACGTCTCATGCACCGTAACATCTCTCTTCTAACACATGATGGTAACTGCACATTGACATTGAATCGAGTTTTGAGATTTTAGGTCTTTATAATATAAAAAGAATTATATTCAGTCACAAATAAAATTATATTAATAGATGAACTGATCATACGGAGTAGAAGTACATCATTATATACGTCCATGCCGGAAATCATCTATAAAAATATACTAGTAGAAAAAGCTGTTACATGACCCTAAAAAACCTTGACGTGAACCATTGCGCGGTGTATCGCCCGTGGCAGCAACTGCATGAACAATGCATGTTCGCGTCCACGGAAGAAACCATGTCGGAGCACTCGTCTCTCTCTTTCAGAGTACAGCACATCCATCTCCCCTCCCGTCTCTTCTCCAGTGAGATTTGACGCGAGAAAAGGGGTCGCCACCAGCACAGATGCACACAGAGGGCCGGACTGCCCGCTCGCACTCGCACACACCTTTCCCTTCACCGTCCACAGTCCTTCCTCTAACCTCATTAATATCTCCCTGCCTTCCACTCTCTCTCTTCCTCTTCCCGCAGCTCTCCACGGGCACGACCGCCATTACTGGTGCGGGGAGAAGAGAGAGAAGCTACAGTCTTCTCCCGGCCCGGCCGGTCGACTTCTGTGTATCCCTAATTTCTCTGTCCGACTAGCTTCTGCTAGGTTTTGGCCTGTTTATTTCATGGATCAGAGCTTCGTGAATCTCGGAGCCGGAGGGTGCAGTAGCGGAGCCTCCAACTCCAAGCCGGCCGCGCCGGGGTCCTCCTCTTTCCTACAGCTGCCGCTGTCCAGCACAACGGTCGCGGCGCCGGCGGGCGTCGCGTACTACGGCGCGCCGCTCACGCTGCTGCACCAGGTCGCCGGGCCATCGCCGGCGGCGTCGCAGTCTCAGTCTCAGTACGGCAGGCACGCGGAGATGTCGATGTCGCCGGCGAAGGTCGGCGCCGTCAAGGCCAAGATCGTGGCGCACCCGCAGTACTCCGCGCTCCTCGCCGCCTTCCTCGACTGCCAGAAAGTAGGCGCCGTTGTTTAGTTCAATTCGCTTGCTTAATCAACGATAGCACCGTCCGTTAAATTGCAAATCTTTGCCTTATTGCTATATATGTGAAATGACGCTGTTTTAATCTGCAGGTCGGCGCGCCACCGGACTTGGTGGAGAAGCTGACGGCCACGGCGGCGAAGCTGGACGCGCGCCCGCCGCCGAACCGTCACGAGCCGCGTGACCCGGAGCTCGACCAGTTCATGGTAATTCGTCCCGATGATCATTCCCATCATCCACTACCGCTGCATAATTCTGTTTCTCCGGTTGACGCCATGAATCAATCGCTCATCAATGCGTGATGCGAGCACAGGAGGCCTACTGCAACATGCTGGCGAAGTACCGGGAAGAGCTGAGGGGACCGATCGACGAGGCCACGGAGTTCATCAAGCGGCTGGAGGGGCAGCTCGACTCCATCTCCGGCGCCACCGCCACCGCCGCACGCCTCTCGCTCGCCGGTGAGAGTCTCCCGGGCCTTCGTTTTCACCTCTCGTACGTACATGGTCGTACGGCGGCCGCGTGTTTTTCATCACTATAATAATATGCTCTTAGTCCTCGGCTTACCTCATTGGGAAATGGTTGTTCTGGATGGTGGGAGCGGTTGCTTTGGATCTTGCCATAGCGAGCTAGCTAGCCTGGCTGATCCATAATCTAATCAAGTAATCATAGATTTAGGAGTATTAAATAATGTGAGTGGTAGAGCAGGAGAGATCTGGCACAAGCCTCGGCATGCACTAACAGCAATAAACAAAGTACTGAGGTGATTTGCGGCGGATTAATTAAGTGGTAACTATTAGGCTTTTGGTTGGCATCCAGGGCACAGTGAGGAGCCGGGTCTCCTCCTTTCGTTCATCACTCGACCTCGGTTGTTTAATGGCTCAGGCCACACGTTTCAGCAGACCTGTTCCTTTGGCTTCTTGCACTGTATCTTCTCTAGAGTAGTCTAATCTAGTATGACACGTGACAACAAGGTTTGCTTATGTTAGGGTCCCGAGGCAGGCAAGAGAATCCATCCGTCTCGATGAGTATATGCCATGCAGTGCTTGGTTAGGGGGAGGCAGAGATCAGATCTAGAAAGATGCACATGGAAATGGTGTGTCATGATGCTAACCTGAACTCTTCATCTGTCTGGACTCTGGACTATAAGTACATAGGCTAGCCTCTGTAGCAATACTATTATTTGGCAGCAGCCGTTAGACCTGATCTGGCCTGGTGTTAATTGTGTTGGACACTTGGACTGCAGTGGAGAAAACACAGTGCAAGAAGGCATTCGTATCTTTCGGGGGGTGATGCCGGGCTGCTCGAATGCTGGACGTGCATCTACAGCCGTGTGCAGAAGTGTTCCACCTTGAAGCATGCGTGAAGATCTGTGTCCACTATTGCTAGGCTATTGTCTGTACGCTGTGTAGGTTTTTACAGGTTTATTACACGTCTAAGATATTTTCCACTGGAGAAATCTCCAATGGAAATCGTTGCTGCAACGAAACGTAGAGCCAAGAGTACGTGATATCATTGGTCATCGAGTAGTGTTAGATTGGTGGTCAATCTACAAGGAAATGAACCGAGGTTAAAGTTTAGGTTGTCATTCTTGGATCTGGATAGGGTAATTAGCTGTTTACAGTACCTAGGATGAAGGTGTGTGATGTAGCCTTGGACTAGGTGCTCAGTATGGACAATACTTAGTACAGTCTTAAACAAGGCGGTGACTGGCATTTGTTTCTATAGTACTGTAGTTTTTTTTTTTTTGCGCACGCTTTTTAGCGGCAAATCAATTGTACTCCAGTATTTTGATGTTTCCCCAGGTGTCTCGTAAAGTAGATTAGAGAGTGGGTGAAAAACTCGGATTGACATTCCAAATACTTTCAAGTTCTACCGAAAATTCCATATTTGAGAGTGTTATATTAGTCATAATTAATTTGGTGAATTTTAAATTTACGTGGTCCATAGTTTCCACTAATTCAACCAGATTATGTATTCACTAACAGTCTATATCAATTAAATGCCTATGATTTCTGAAACTATAGTTATCCTTAGAACATTCCTTTAAAAGAAGCGAGCAACTGAACGTTTTCATTGGTATCACCACAAAATATTGTGAATAGAAGCACAAGGAGATGAGTCATTATTAGATCATGATCTAATAGTAACTGCCATTTTATTAAAGACAAGTGTTTTTTATCCTAAATATAGATACCATATATATCTCTGAGATATATATTCTTTCAAACCTAAAGATAAGCTCATTATAGTTAAACAATCACTCGAGATTACCTTAGTAGCATTGTGTCATTATTGTTAATATGTTTTGCTAAACAATATTTCTTTCCTTTTTGACTAGGATATGGGCAAAAAGATCTGTAACCTCACTCACTTCAGTATCACATATATTATAGATCATTTTTGTGGTCTAATCGTTGCCTCATCAGCAACTCTATACATTTCTTATAAATAGATCCACTGTTTGTCCTGCTATATTAACTGAAGTTATGGTCATATATATTTTATTAATTTCAATGACATTTTATATAATGTAGTCCCACTGGTCTTTAGATGTGGTTTAATACTAGCAACACTTCTACTAGTGGTACAGTGAGTAATTTGTCATGATTTTGATTTATAATTTATGATTTTCTAAGTATTCTTCTTTAGGATCCATTCTCTAGTGTACTTCCATTGCTGCCTTTTAGCATAATCAGAACTAGGGCTATGCCAGACCTGTTATTGCTATCTCGATTTTTCTCCCAGCTAGCTATTTTGCTCCCTTAGCTTTCTGTACTTTGTTTTACTACTGTACTACATAAACAATACGAGTAACAATATTTGCACTTCGCAGTGGTCTACTATTATTTAGTGAGACTGAGCAGGCTCGTATCAGTCCACCTGACAGGTCACAAATCAGTGTTCTTCATATTTCTTATTTCATATCATCTATATTATTTGGCCGGTAGACCAGAAGGAATGTGAGCCGTTCATTTGCACGGATCTCAAAAAGAAAAAGTTCTTTTACCTCTTTAGGAGATAAAAGGACTAAAATAATTAATAATTATTATAATACTTAAATTAGATGAAAATCAACAAGTTATATAAAGTCATGCATACAAACAGTTAAGGAAATTAACTCCTTCGATTTGGAAATAAGCATATTTGTATATTTGGAAAGTTACATGTATTGCTAATTTGGAAATATCGTATTTTATTTTTTTTCCAAAATTCAACGGCTGAGATCGCTTTAGTGTTTCACAAAAAAATATCCTTATCTTACCAGTTGCATTGGCAATATTCTAGTAGTTGTGACTGTAGCCACACTACTTCCTTCCCAAAATGCAACTATTCATCCTACTCGCATTTTTGAAACGGGTAGATTCTTCCACGCAGCTATCAGCTCTCTGTTAGCTGTCCATTATGGTCGAAACTGAAATGAGTTGGGAGTACATCTGAATGGTTCTGATTGACAAAACATGTCATCTTACCTGAGCATTGTTTCTTTGTCTGCAGATGGTAAATCAGAAGGTGCCGGTTCTTCCGAGGACGACATGGATGCAAGCGGCCGCGGAAATGAGCCACCTGAGATTGATCCACGCACTGAGTATAAGGAGCTCAAGTACCAGCTCCTGAAGAAGTACAGTGGGTACTTGAGCAGTCTCCGGCAAGAGTTTTCGAAGAAAAAGAAGAAAGGGAAGCTCCCAAAGGAGGCCAGGCAGAAGCTACTCCACTGGTGGGAGCTGCACTACGAGTGGCCTTACCCTTCAGTAAGATAATTTCCACAATACTCAAGCTCATCTGCATTCATGACATAATTATCCTAAACTTATGAAAAAAAAATGTACCAGAGGGAGATTCTTGTGTCTTGGCTTATGGTATACTCCTAACTAGTTTAAATTGAGTTCAATTTACATCTTGAAATGACAGGCAGTAATCACGAACATTGTTACTAACTTTATATTGCTGTTGCATGTAGGAGACGGAGAAGATCGCGCTCGCACAATCAACAGGCCTAGACCAGAATCAGATCAACAACTGGTTCATCAACCAGAGGAAACGGCACTGGAAGCCATCGGAGGACATGCCGTTCGTGATGATGGAAGGCTTCCACCCGCAGAACTCCGCCGCGTTCTACCTGGACGGCCCGTTCATGGCCGACGGTATGTATCGCCTTGGTTCGTGAGTTCCCCTGAACTGTAAATTCATCGGAACGTCAAAACATCTTGTGTTCGAGGAGTCGATCGAGGGCGCGTTGCAATGCACGGGACATTGTTCTGTAATTCTTGCGGACCGTTTCTGCTGATTGCCAAGGGCTTGCTTTGCTGTAGTGTTTATGGAGTACTCGTTTGTAGTTCTCCGGTCCTGTAAAATTGTGAATTTCCGCTATACGGCTTGTAATTTAGGTTTATTTTGTTGAAAAATTGATATCTGTGGATTACGCGCAGGTATCCTGGTAATTAATCCGTCAGTCGCCTCTGATTGTATGATTGCACAGTCGTACTGCTGAAAATATGCATGTTCAATGTTTGCCTGTCTGAAACATAATAAAGACACCTTAAGTACCTTCTCCTTCAGCAATGACAGGTGCTGATTACACCAAAAATAATCTATGTGCTTTTAAGTTTTTTACTCTCTTCAGTTTTAAAATATTTACACGGTTGACTTTTTACATCAGCTTTTCATAATTCGTCTTACTTACAAAAACGTATCTGCTCAGAAAGAGAACCTATTCAAGACACCAGTCCGCGTTCAGATTTTGTCAGTAAAAACAGTATCATTTATGATCATATACACTAAGGTGGCGTTTAGATATATGGAAATAAGAAGTGGGATAAAGATTGAAAAATAAATGAATGATTGAAATTTAAAGAAATAGATGAATGAAGGGTCAAAATTTTTCATCTTCATTTCCATTTCCCAATCTCCTTCTCATTTCCGAGTTATCAAACACCACCCAAGATTCTGCAGGTGCAGTTTATCATATCCTCCTGAGGAATGTCTGTAGCAGACGAGGGCAGCAGCTCATGACCATGGCCTTCCACGGTCAACCAAATCACCGCAGCTTAAATGGCACTACTACATTGATATACCATCATTAACGACATTTCACAAAAAGCAATCACTAATGACACATAAGAGACGGTGATTCTATAGCCGTTACTGATATAGATATATCAGAGATGGAGATTTTACAACTGTCACTAATGTGAGCACATCAAAGAATAGTATTTTACCGTCGTCGCTAATGTTGAACATCAAAGACAAGGATTATTCAACCATCACTAATATAAAAATATCAGAGACAAAAATTTTACCTCCATCGCTGATGCTATCGCTGATGTAGCCGTATCAAAGATGAAAATTTTTTTATATGTCTTTAATATAACTACATGAGAGACGGAGGATGAAGAGGTAAGTGTGACACACGTATCTGATGCTGCATCAGAGACGCGGCATCGAAGCCCGTCGCTGATGGCGCTGGGACGCCAAAATTTGGAAAGCCAAGTCGCGAAGCCACGAAAATATTTTACTTCTCTCCGCTCCTCTCCAAACCCTGAGCCTTCTACACTCCAAAAAAAAAAAAAAATCCCCCAGCGCGATGCTCACACTTCCCTCCGATCAGCGCCGCCGCTCACGCCCTTGCCCCAGATCGACGCCGCCTCTCTTCGATCTCTGCCAACCGCCGCCCGCCGGCCAGCGTGCCCTCCCTGCTGCGTCGACCTCAGATCCGGCGCTCCGCAGCAATACGGCCGGCTCTGTAGGATCCCATGTGTTGGCCTCTGCAGGGTCCAATACGGCCGGCTCCGAGGGCCAGGTCGCCAGTGGCGACACGGATGCGGAGATTAGAGGCTCCCGTGGTGTGGCTTCATGGGCAGGAGCTGGATGGTGCCTGCTTGCAGTTGTCGGCTCCCTCCCAGCCGCCTGTTCCTCAGAACCGTGGCAGCACCGGCACTCCAGCTCCTGCCTCGCGTCCGGTACTCACACCACCATCTGTCCTGGCCATCAAATTCTAGGTAGAAAGTTAATGAGATGGCTCCTCACCCTGCCCCGAGCAAATGTAAGCTCTACCTATTATTTATATTTCTCTGTTGCTGACCATTAATTGTCTAGAAGTTCAGAGGAGCTTAGTTCCTCTATCTTCCTGTTGATGTGGTCATCTGTGGCACTTTCTTGATGTTCAGTACGGTCACCTCCATCTCATGAAGCAAAGTCTGCAATCAGGCTATTTGTTATTAAAAGAAACGCTATCGGAAACCGAACGTTACTTGGCGAAATGTTTGTCGAGTGCCACCCACGACAAAGCTCACTCGGCTTAGTTTGTGACGGCAATCGTATTGACACTCGGCAAAAAAAAGCACTCGACAAAATTTAAACCGAAAAAAGCCCGAAAAAAGCAATTTTTTTTAATCGGGAGAAGCCCCTCACATTTTTCGCACTAGCCAGACATTTTTTGCAAATCAGCCGGTCGCGATCAGCCGGATTCGAACCCGTGACCTCCCTCGCGCGGACCCCGTCTAACTACTGCATCACACTATCATTTGTGTTTAGATTCTATTTTAGTTCTACACATATTATACTAAACTAAGTGTAAATTGCTTGTTTGAGCCCCTAAACGAATTCAAATCAAAAAGTTGCCAACGACAAAGTTTCATAACTTTTCGAAATCTACAACTTTCATTTTGGTAGTTTCTCCTTTCGAGGTCGTTTATAATATTTGAATTTCAAATTTAAAACATTCAAACGTAGTTTTCAATAAAAAGATGATTTCAAATCAAAAAATTGTCAACTACAAAGTTTTCTAAATTTTCAAGATCTACAACTTTCATTTTGGTTGTTTCTCCATCCGAGGTCGTTTGAAAAATTCAAATTTCAAACAAAGTCTGTTTTTTTTTACTCAGCAAACAGGTATTTGTCGAGTGTTTTTGATTTTACACTCGGCAAATAAAAAACACCTGATTTTTCAAAGCATATTTGGAGCAGCAAATTAATTCAAATTAAAAAGTGTTCAACTACAAAGTTGTATAACTTTTAAAGATCTACAACTTTTATTTTGGTCATTTGTTCATCCGACATAGTAGTAATAATATTGTTCAAAAATCTTATATATTTTTCTTCTAGTTTTGTGAAACTATACGAGAGATGTAGATTTTGCGAACAACGTTACTATCGCTTTGTCAAATGAGGAAATGGGCAAAATAAAAGTTGTAGATCTTGAAAAGTTATACAACTTTGTAATTGAAAACGTTTTCATTTGAATTAATTTACTGCTTCAAAATGTGCTTTGAAAAATCGGGTGTTTTTTGTTTGCCGAGTGTAAAACCAAAAACACTCGACAAATACCTGCTTTGCCGAGTGAAAAAAAAAACACTCGGCAAACATGCAAGTTTGTCGAGTGTAAAACCAAAAACACTCGGCAAATACCTTGTTTGCCAAGTGAAAAGAAAAACACTCGGCAAACAAAAAAGTTTGTCGAGTGCTTTTATTTTACCGAGTGTTTTTCGCGTAGCTCTCAGCAAAAGGTTGTTTGCCGAGTGCCCGAAGGATTGCACGCGGCAAACCTCGTAGCACTCGGCAAACATCCGGTTTCCGGTAGTGAAAGCTTTCTTACTACTGTTCAACTTGCTAACTTGTGTTTTCTGCTCAAGGTGGAGAGCTGGGCAAGTTGCAGATTGATGTAGGCAAGTTCATGGGTAGAAAGCCTATTTGGAGCAGGTCAGCATGTACCTTTGTTTTCTTGTATTTCATGTTAGAATTGCATGATCATTAGTCTAAGTAATTGAACCACCTGAGGAGAGATTGTGGAGCCATACCTTAGGTCTTAAGCTCTCATCACTCTCCTTCATCTTTGATATGTTCTTGGTGCTTCTTCTTTGCCACTTAAGGCATAGGATGGCCCTTCATAGTGCTGCAGCAGTGAGTTGATTGGGCTGCTTTGGAAGACAGGTGGCTTAAGTGGTGAATTCCATTGTCTCACCCCGCTTTGAGGGCTTTGCCCTCTTTATATACTGCTGCACACTAGGGGGAACACCCTGGTGTGTTCTAAAGCCTCCAATCAAGGCTCTTATCACTTAGTCAACAATTACGGCTCCTTTATTAGTTTTAGGTGTGATCACCTTTCACATTTTGAGCCGGTTTAGTTGTTGATCACTTTCACACTAACATTCTCCCCCTTAATAATCAGGTAAACTTTAATAAGTCTATTTTTTAAACAAAATAGCATACCAATATAAAAGGATTACAACGATGAATTAACCATACCGTTGAACCCAGATACTATAGTATACCACCTCATATCAAATAAACTTCTTTAACTTAAGAGCTCCAAAACTTTATTTCTTAAACTTTAGTCATAACATATGAATTCACTTCTTTGATAGATGCTACACCAGATCAATAAATTGTAGTAGTTAATTAAGTACTACAGAACTAATTGACCATGGTTCTCATTCCATCTCAAAGTGAACCCTTTCATAATATGGGGAGAGGGTGCTTTTATATGCCCTTTGTTCCAGGATCAAAGGCTTTTATACCAATGTATGCTGGCATTATAATCTTTAATTACATTGGTGGTAAGC
>BCLH01003356.1:0-22874 GCA_001602315.1 Zoysia pacifica
CTCCTTTTTTTTTTTTTTTGCATACTAACAAACTTACGCTTCATATCATTTGTCTTTTAACTTTTTAGCAAACTTGTCTACTGCTTAGCCATTGGCTTTGAGAAACATTCTCAGTGATAATACAACCTAGCTACGGAAGGAAGAAGGGTGAGTATTTTTTTTTCTTTCATAAAAAACAACGAACCATCAAGATTTTATTAGCAGCTGTAACATAACAGCCATCTAATGGATCTGAAGGACAAGAGCTCAAAGTCAATGTTTTTCAACTTTGACCGTTAATATTAAAAAATTTATAAAGTTTTATTGCATACAAATTATATTACTAGATTTATCATAAAATAAATATTCATATTATGTTACTTTTAATATTAAATTATTTTTAATTTTTTTTAGATATTATTAATCAAAGTTTAAGAAGATTGACTTTGACCAAAGTAAAAATGCTTATATTTTAGAACGGAGGTAGTAATACTCAAATAAGCAATTATAACAATATCAAAACATCTCAAAACCACCAAACTTCAGTGGTTGACTTGTGCCCTAAGAATCAAAGTAAAAGATACAATTCTGGCGACGGGCAAGTTGCCATCGAACTAAAAGAAACGATGTCTTAATCCTGATGCCCTTGTTCGACCTCATCTACGTTTAGCAAATCCTCGAAAGAACATGAAAACCGCTCATCATGTTCATCGGCATCAGCCGGTAACGAGGCTTTGAAGTTGTTGATGAGGTCATCGTCGACAGCGGCGGCTGGGTTCTGATCAGGACCCGTTGCCGTTTCTTCCTCCTCTGCTGGGCTGCTGGCTCATACGTCTGGAACAAGTGAAGTTCATTGAACAGTTCATCGAAATCATCTTCCTCTTGAACAGAAACCCCCCGTCGGGACTGGCGACCAAGGCGATCCGTGCGCTGGCGAGCAGGGCGGCCTTGGCGTGCACGGTCGTGGTGATGTAGGTGAAGACGCACCACCGATCGAGGATTCAGGAGCAGCTTCGATCCGCTTGGACGACGGCGACGCAAGGATCTGCGGCGGTGGGGTCGCCGCGTCGATGATCAGCGGCGGAGGCTTGTTGTTGTCGGTCGCTGCGTTGGGCGAAACGTAGATTCGGCAGAACACGCGCTCTTTGTCGCCGACGACTGCCTCCCTCACGCTGCACGCGCAGGAGTACTCCTCCATGAGCCAGTCGGTGTAGACGCCGTGGTTCTTCCTGTACATTAGCCGCCGGAGCTCTCCGATCTTGACGCGGGTCCTTTGTAAGGCCCAGGAGCCGGGGCCGGCGACGCGGACGTACCGGACGGCGATCCCCGGACTGTGGTTCTGCCGCACGACGGCGGTGAAGAAGAAGCGGTCGTCCTTGACGGGCGTGGGATGGAACTTGCGGGCGAGGACGCCGGGCTCGTCGGTGTATATGTTAGTGGTATAGATTAAGGGACGGATAGCGGGGTGCACCGGCACGCCGGCGATGAGACGCGGCAGGTAGTGGGCGAGGACGTCCCGCGGCGTCGGCTGGAACCGGATGCCTGGGCAGAGGGCGCTCTCGTTCGGCCTCGCCATCGCGATTCTCGATCAGGAAAAGGAGCACGGGAACGAATGAGGTTGATCGTTGAATCTCGAATGCGGAAAAGGCGAGGGGTGCCGGGGGTTGCTTTTATAGCTTTGGATGGAAGTCGGTTGCTCGAAAAGGGAAGGGAATGGCGAGAGATCTGTTACGAACCCGGAAGAACGAACCGAAGAACAGAGGAGAATCAGGGAAAGAAGAAGTTGCCGCGGAAGAGAAGAAAGAGGATAAGCCCGAGAGATTCGGGCCTTTGTCTTTCTTGTTCGATGATGATTACAACCGGGAGCTCACGCCGTTTTATCCTCACGCTACGCACGTAGCAAACTCTGACGAGCGCCAGCTGTTGCCGGACTCAACGCGACTCACACCTCGTCCGTTGTCGGATAATGAACAGGAATGGCCTTTCCCTCTGCAATGTACTTCAGTGGGCGCTCTGTCTTGCGTCGACGATGCTGGCGCGAGGCGCCGGCGCGCAGCTGTGTTCGGGTCCATCACATGTGCCTGTTCCAGTGTTAGCACGGTCGTAACAGGATCCCCCCCGCCCGGCGCAAGGAAAACGAAAACGAAAAACTTTCAAGGCTCTTTTTGAGCGTAACGGAATTTAGCCGTGTGGATTAGTTTGCCGGATTATAGATGCCGTGAGTCGGCGCCCCGTGGAAGATAGTGTAACGGAATTGAGCGTAACGGAATTTATAACTCATGCCCCGTGGAAGATAGCAGGTGAAGTCAACACATGATTTTAACCGTCAGATTAGAGATGAATGAGTGAAACAAAGTGCTACAGTACTTTTATAAACATTAGTTTTCCTACAGTATTCGATGAACACTTCTTTAGCTACAATAACCCTCATCCCATTATTGTGTCTCCTCTCACGAAACACTGTTGACACACATCGCGTTCAAACCTAGTGTAGGCAGAGGACCTGGATCTGATGATAGATGCTTCAGCGAAACTGAAGCTTGCTGACTTCCTCTCTCTTTTCTTAATTCTTTCCGCTTCAAAAGGGCCAGCAAGTTCTATGTCCCTAGACCACCATTAAAAAAAAAATCAACGTATATGTTAGTGGTTTAAGTTTTGTAGAGAACCATTTCACTGGTTCTGCATTTCTGCAATAAGGTAATACGCATTGAATGGACTGAAAAAAGAAATATCCATCCAATGAAGTATATGGTGTGAAAGAAACATAGCAACTAGTCCAGTTAATTTTTTCAGATAAGAACTATCCAGTTAATTGCTAGGCACTAATGCAGTTTTCCAAGTAATAATAATAATAATAATAATAATAAGTGCATTACTCTAGCTGCTAAGCCACATTCCTTTACAAATAAAGAAAATATCATTCATCATTCAAATACCAAAATTATATCATAGATCTAGAAAATGAAACCGAAGCTTATAGAACAAGAATACTAACATGCCCAATCCCTGTATATTAGAGCACTTACGTACTTAAAGCGTATTAATTTTATGAGTTTAGTCCAAAGTTATCGAAGTGCCACAACCAAGCCGTAGCCAAACTGAAAGCCAGTCAGTCATGCTGAAAACATATTAATGATGTCATTTCATAACAGGTCATTATTCTTTTGTACGAACAAAACAAAGGGTGATTTTTTTAACAGGAAGCTCCCAATGAAATTGTTAGCTTGGTCTATCAAGAATTATGATGCAGTACACAAAGAAAATAGTTGCAGGAACAGATTGAGATGATACATGATATCCAAGACTAAGAAAATTGAGCAACATACATGGTATAAAACTCTAGAATTTTTGGAAGCACGATCGGTTTTGGTTGTAGACCACAAAACCCGGTGCACATAATCTTAGTATAGAGCTGTGATTTTAACTATAACCCTGAGCTAGAGTCGACTGAAACTAAGGGAGGAGTGCTGCAACACTTTTTGTCGATCCTGGACCTCTAATAATATCTCTTCCTCACTGTGGTAAGATTATTCACCAATTTAAAAGATGAATTGACAATAGAGCAGAATCGAGAAAGAAATCATTGATCAGACGATCATATAATTAGGAAAAACAATGCACTGTTGGCTTTGACTTATATTTGGGAAAGAAGTAATCTGGTCAGAGCAATATAGCAATATAAATAACAGGTATACCCCCCTCCCTAGAGAGAGAGAGAGAGAGAGAGAGAGAGAGAGAGAGAGTTACATGGATAGTAAAGCAATCACAGGCATGAAAGATTTTGTGATTGGGAGTCGACCGCGCAACGTGTATGTCTGATCCTGATATTGCAATGGCACTAGAACCTGGAGTTTGTTAGCCTCTAGGGCTGTCAAAATAAGCTTGAGCTCGTGAACTATTTGAGTTCGGCTCGGTAAAAACTCGACTCGAGCTCGGCTCGAAAGCTAAACGAGCTGAACTCGAGCTCGATATAAAGCTCGCGAACCTACCAAGCTCGAGTTCGGTTAGGCTCGATAAAGCTCGTTAAAATGTATTATTATTATTTTTTATATTTTAATAGCTGAGTTATCAATTTTATAGTTTAAAATATTATTTTATATTATTTTTAATAATATTTATGTATTTTATATTATTGTCGAGCTTAAATTGAGCGGAGCTTGAATAAGCTCCAATTCGAATCGAGCCGAACTCGAGCTCGACTTAAAGATCAAAATTCAAACTGAGCTCGCTCTAGTTGAATTCGAGCTCGAGCCTGGACCACTCAGGCTTGCTCGAATTCAGCTCGTTGGCAGCCCTATTAGCCTCTTCATCCTCTGTCTGACAGGCAGCCAAGACAGCCTCAATGTTGTCTATCTTAAAGGTGGTCAAGATAATCTGCAGATCATCCAAGTCATTGCCTTCTTGGAAGCCACCACATGATCCCAACTTGATGCAACAGAAGCTATCCTTCCCCGTGGGGCACAACAGCCGCAAGGGAGGATCATCCAGAGACGCCAGCAGGTGGACCGATAGCAATTTGGTGGTGAGCTTGGTAGGCACCTCTGGTGTCGAGGAGCTCTTGATGGACATGTGGAAACACTGCAGCAGCTGTAGCGAAATTGTCCTGTATGGTGCAGCAGGCAGCGAACAGACCGCCACCAAGGGCAATGGCGTGGCCAAAAAAAGGCAGGTTATCGTTGCAGACCTTCTCCCACGTCTTCTCCACCACACGAAAGCCATAAGTGCCCGTTTCTGTGCTATCCGAGGAAACCAAGATGTGGGAGCCGATGGTAGCGTAGGATGAGATCGATACAGTGGACGGGTTACGATACTCCAACAGGTCCAGGAGCCAAGGGAAAAAGGGAGGTGGCGGCAGCCTTTTCCAGAGGCGGGAACCTTCACCCAACCTTCTGGGAACGCCCTTTTTGAAGCTGAGGGACTCGAACCATGGCTCGAAGTCAAGCTTCTTTGTTAGAATAAACTTGTGCGTATTTTGTTAATTCCTTAGTTGTCCAGTTGTCCAGGTGAGTCTTTCACCTGACGCACGCTGCGTTCGTGCGGGGTATGGAGTTCCATTGAGTCTGCGTCCAGCGCGTCGTGGCCGTTGCTCAGAGCACGGTGCGGCACCCAGGGCGACATGCTGATCCGAGCATGTCGTGTCTTAGCGGCCAAGTAAAAGGTCGTGGTGAGTTCTATAAGTATGGGAATAAACGGACTCATAAGTAGCGCATTCGGCTGCACTAATTCTCGTGTGTTCTCCAGTGTGTTCGCGTGCGTTCTTAAGCTCGCCGGCGACGATCATTCTCCATTGATCTTCGGTGATCTCTTAGAAGTGGCATCAGAGCCATTAAGTTCCGGGCACGATGGCTGATCGACGGGAGGGTTCACCCGAGCCTGACGGTCGCCGTGACTCACCATCTCCGCCGGCGGCCCCGGCGGCCTCGGACCAGGTGAGAGGCGGGAGGTGGTGATTGAGTGGGTGATCGAGAAGGCGTCGAACTCCGTCGTGTACCCCGTCCTCACGCGCGCCAATTACACGGAGTGGTCGTTGGTCATGATGGTGAATCTCCAGGCTGCGGGTCTTTGGGAGGTCATCAGGACCGGAAACGGCACGTTCCAGGAAGACCAAAGCGCTTTGTCGGCGCTGCTGCGAGCTGTTCCACAGGAGATGCAGGCGGGTCTCGCCGTCAAGGAGACCGCCAGGGAAGCTTGGGCGGCGATCAGAGCTGTTCGGGTTGGAGACGATCGCGTGAAGGAGGCAAACGTGGGGAAGCTCCGTCGGGAATTCGACGAACTCGCGTTCAAGCCCGGAGAAACCGTTGAAGATTTTGCGCTGCGTCTCACGACTCTCGCAAATCAGCTGCGGATTCTCAGAGAAGATGTGGCGGAGAAGGAGGTCGTCAAGCGCCTGCTACACTCTGTACCCGAGCCGCTGGAGCAGGTGGCGATCTCAATCGAGACCCTTCTCGATCTGAGCGCAACCTCGATCGAGGAGGCCACTGGCCGGCTGCGGGCGGTCGAAGAGAGGAAGAAGATGGCAAGTCCGGTCAAGGATGGGGGCGGACGACTGCTCCTGACCGAGGAAGAATGGCTGGCTCGCATGAAGTCGCGCGAGCAGGGTGGCTCGAGCGACGGTGGCCGCGGCGGGCGAGGCAGAGGCCGCGGCAGAGGAAGAGGGTGCACTGGCGGCGACGGCAATCGTGATTCAAGTTCACGCGACGGGCCGCGGCGAGCTGGGCCGAACGACGTCTGTCGAAGCTGCGGTAAGATGGGACATTGGGCCAGAGATTGTCGCTCCAAGCCCAAGAATGAGGCCCAGGCTCATCATGTGAAGGAGGAGGCCTCGCTGTTGACAGTAGAGGCTAGCCCACAAATCCAGATCGAGGAGGCGGCGAACCCTACGGCGGCGACGGAGACGGCGGCGGCGGCAGTCGAGAAGCACCTGGTGCTGGGGACGGCCCTCGCTGATCTTACTGCCGAGGAAGACAGCAGCGCTTCCCGATGGGTCATCGACACAGGCGCGTCAAATCACATGACGGGAGTCAACGACGTCTTCACCGAGCTGGACACTGGTGTGTGTGGCACAGTCAAGTTCGCCGACGGCTCCATCGTGCGCATCGAGGGATGTGGTTCAATCCACTTCATCGGCAAAACAGGGGAGCGGATCTCTTTCAGCGGGGTCTACTTCATTCCGAAGCTCAAGACGAGCATCCTTAGTGTCGGCCAACTCGACGAGCTGGGATACTGGACAAGCACTCGCGACGGAGTAATGCAAATCCGAGACCAGCAGGAGCGTCTCCTGGCTAGCGTCACCCGAGGTCCTAATCGACTCTACGTGCTTGAAGCGGCTCCTGCTCGTCCTGTGTGCATGTCTGTTCAAGGCGAGAAGGAAGCATGGCGCTGGCACACCAGGCTGGGACACCTAAATTTCCCGGCATTGAAGAAACTGGCGAGCGAAGGTTGGGTGCGAGGTCTACCACAGATCAAGCCAGTGGAGCGATTGTGTGAAGGATGCATGGCCAGAAAGCAGAAGCGAACACCATTTCCTGAGCAGGCGGAGTACCGGGCAAAGAAGCTGCTGGAGATGGTGCATGGCGATCTGTGTAGGCCTATCACACCGGCTACACCTGGTGGTAAAAAGTTTTTCTTGCTCCTTGTTGATGATTTAAGTAGATACATGTGGTTAGAACTGCTTCCATCCAAAGATCAAGCCGATCAAGCCTTGTCAGCAATCCAGCAAGTTCAGAGTGAAGCAGAGGTAACCTCAAAGGGGAAACTGAAGTGCCTGCGCACTGATAGAGGTGGCGAATTCAACTCAAAGACTTTTGCAGAGTATTGTGCAGAATCAAGAATGCGCCATCAGCTTACAGCAGCTTACTCTCCGCAGCAGAATGGCGTGTTTGAAAGAAGAAATCAGTCTGTGGTTGCAGCAGCCAGATGAGCTATTTGTCGTGAGTGCAGAGGAGCCTGCCACATTTGATGAAGCAGCTGAAGAACCAAGCTGGAGGAAGGCCATGGTAGAGGAGCTAAAATCCATAGAAGACAATGACACTTGGGTTGTTACTGACCTACCACCTAGGCACAAGGCAATTGGCTTGAAGTGGGTGTACAAGGCCAAGAAAGATGAACATGGCAGGGTAGTGAAGCATAAAGCCCGGTTAGTTGCAAAGGGCTTTGTCCAAAAACAGGGGATTGACTTCGAGGAAGTATTTGCTCCTGTAGCAAGGATGGAGTCAGTGAGGCTGATTCTTGCAGTAGCTGCTCATGAGGGGTGAAGTGTACATCATATGGATGTCAAGTCAGCCTTTCTTAATAGAGACCTAGAAGAAGAAGTGTATGTGAGGCAACCTCCAGGTTTTGCTGTAGGCAGAGAGGAGCAGGTACTCAGATTGAAGAAAGCTCTCTATGGTCTTCGACAAGCTCCAAGGGCCTGGTATTCCAAACTGCACTCCTCACTTGTCTCACTTGGTTTTTCCAGAAGCAATCATGAACATGCTGTGTATACTCGACATAAGGCTAGCAGACCCCTGGTAGTTGGAGTATATATAGATGATCTGCTTATTGCAGGTGCAGTGGATGAAGATATCATTCAGTTTAAGAAGGAGATGCTTCAGAAATTCAGAATGAGTGATCTGGGCTTGCTCACTTACTACCTTGGCATTGAGGTTAGACAGGAGGCTGGGAGCATCACATTGCGACAGTCTGCCTATGTGCAAAAGCTGCTTGAGAGAGCAGGCATGGCTGAGTGCAACTCTTGCCATGTTCCAATGGAACCCAGGTTGAAGTTGTTCAAGGTTGGGACTAAGAAGCTGAAAGATGTGACAGAGTACCGCAGTCTGATTGGTGCACTCAGGTATCTGATTCACACACGTCCAAATTTAACATTTTCTGTGAGCTATGTGAGTAGGTTCATGTCTGAACCATATGAGGAGCATATGGCTGTAGTAAAACACATACTTAGGTATGTTGCTGGAACAAGGGAACTTGGACTGACTTACAGAAGAGGTATGGCGAAGGGGATGCAGCTGCTGGGCTACAGTGATAGTGATCTTAGTGGAGATACTGATGATAGCCGAAGTACTTCAGGAGTGTTGTTCTTTCTGGGTAGAAGCCCTGTTTCGTGGCAGTCGCAGAAGCAGAAGTCAGTAGCACTTTCCTCATGTGAAGCTGAATATATGGCATCTTCAGCAGTTGCATGTCAAGCAATCTGGTTGGATGGATTGTTGACTGAGATTGTTGGTGAGCAGAAAAGGGTTCCTCTGTTGCAGGTCGACAATCGTTCAACGATTGATCTTATACAGAACCCAGTTCACCATGGTCGGAGTAAACACATTCGGATACGCTACCATTTCGTTCGCGAATGTGTCTTTGAAGGAAGGATAGCTGTGGAGTTTGTGAAATCTGAAGATCAGCTCGCTGACGTTCTGACCAAGGCCCTGGCGCGTGTCAAGTTCCAGGAAATGAGAAGCAGGATAGGAGTTGATCAGGTTGGTGGAGCGCACAAGGTTTAGGCGGAGATATGTTAGAATAAACTTGTGCGTATTTTGTTAATTCCTTAGTTGTCCAGTTGTCCAGGTAAGTGTTGTCTGAGTCTTCTGACCTGACGCACGCTGCGTTCGTGTGGGGTATGGAGTTCCGTTGAGTCTGCGTCCAGCGCGTCGTGGCCGTTGCTCAGAGCGCGGTGCGGCGCCCAGGGCGGCATGCTGATCCGAGCATGTCGCGTCTTAGCGGCCAAGTAATAGGTCGTGGTGAGTTCTATAAGTATGGGAATAAACGGACTCATAAGTAGCGCATTCGGCTGCACTAATTCTCGTGTGTTCTCCAGTGTGTTCGCGTGCGTTCTTGAGCTCGCCGGCGACGATCATTCTCCATTGATCTCCGGCGATCTCTTACATTCTTGTGGGGGTACACCCTGGGGCAGCGCGAGATGGCGTATACCTTGCTTCCGAGAGAGATCATGACGGGCTGCTGCTTGGGGTAGCTGAGATCCGGGCCCTGGACCGTCTTCCTCGAGCTTGGGTCTTAGATGACGGTGGTTCGTCCTCGTCCTAGCCCGCCGACGCCGACGATCCAGGAGCCTTGCTCTGAGTGGATGGCGAGGAAGGACATGCCATGCTTTGCGCCGGGTATCCCGGCTACGGCGCGCGCGAGCGGAGACTCGGCGCCATCGGCAAGGGTGTCCGTTTCTATCATGAAAAGGGAGCACACCGGCTCGTCGGACACGAGCGGCGCCACAAGGTAAACCGGCTTGGCGTAGTCCGTCGATGATTTCACCTTGTCTTGGCCCAGCTCCGCGAGACCGGCTGTTGAATCCACCACCAGGTGGTCGAAAGACATCTCTGCCTTCTTCATCTTCATCGTAGGCGGTGGGGAGGCTAGGGTTTGGGCTGGTTGCTCCGGACTCACTCGACCTATGTAGGGGGGACTCCGCAGTCCGCACGGCCCAAATCCGCTTCCCAGGGCAGGGCCTGTTATGTGACGGCGACCTGGTCCAACCCATGTTGTCTCTCGCCCAACACGGGCACCCCTATCCGGCCCACTTTAAAACGAAACTATTTGGATTAATTGGAACTATGCCTTTACAATTTTGTCGTTTCTGAAATATACCTTTAACTTCTAACACTCGGACCTTTGCTATTATAATTTTGCTGGAGTTCAAAATATCTAGTTGAAAATTTTTTGGAAATATGCTCATACGGGTATATTTCCGATTGAAAATTGCTATATTTTCAATTCAAAATATGCCTCATATGAGCATATTTCAAATTCCAGTAAAATTATAATAGCATGGGTTCGAGTGTTAGAAGTTCAAAGATATATTTTAGAAATGGCAAAATTGTAAAGGCATGGTTCCAATTAACCCAGACTATTTCCGCTGTCCGCCCACTCTATCTGCTTCTGAGGTTCGTTCCAGAGTCAGCAAAAAAAACATAAACATTTCAGTTTCACCTCACAAATATTTCTCATCATAAATCAGAATAATTTATTCACGAGGAAACATAAATGTTTTTAGTTTCACCTAAACATTTCATCACAAATAAGAATCATTTGGAAAAACCTTTGGATTGTTTCGAATTCCTATTCATCATAGACACGAAAAGTATTGAACTGACCTATTTACTCGTGGTGGAATATAAGGCATGATTTTAACATATTTGCTCACCGTTGTAGATATCTTAAAATTGTTAGTAACCATAGCAGCAGGCAACTCGACGGTTTTCAAAATCATTTTCATTTCCCCTTTTTTATTGGTAATTGCAAGCTCATTCTTCTCTTGCCAAATCTCTTAATACAGCACAAACAAGTGTTGTTACAACTTAGTCTTTCTAAAACTAATTAAAACCAGTGGTTTGTCTGAAATCTGTTATCTCCAATATTTTTTGTTGAATACATGTTTCGCTCGGTGTCTAAAAGAATGAGTGCTCTTTGTCTTGTGTACAAAGTTGATTATATATATATTGTCTTACAGAAAATTACTTCCTCCGTCCCAAAATAAGTGACGTTTTTGACTTTTTGAAATCAACAGTTGACTATTCATCTTATTCAAAAATTTACGAAATACAAAAATAAATAAGTCAAGCTTAAATTACTTCTATTAATGAATCATTTTACAATAAAATAAATAAAATTTTCACATTTTTTTTGATAAGATGAATGATCAAATGTAGATATTTGAAAATTTAAAAAAACATTTATTTTGAAACGGAGAGAGTAGCTTTTAAGTGAACTGATGAAGCAGAGTTACTCAGTTCGCATTTATAATGGGAATATTTCATACTGCTAAACGTTCTTGACGCGGCTTTTGTGCTCCTAATTGCGTGCTCCCGTTAGTGCTCCTGTACATGGCATGATTCTATTGGTCCGGCGTTTTTTCTAGCCCAGGATGGCACCGGGACGGATCGGGACCGTCGGCAATCACTCCCGGTGCAGTCACGGCTTGCAGTCACCCTCTCCACCGTCCAACGGCACTGACCCAATCTGACGGCTCAGACGTTTGCTCGGCTGAACAGCTTCACCAACCGCAGTAATGATGCCTTGAAGGGAAAACGAGACTGCTACTCAGTTTTGGCACCAGAAACACAGATTGCTCGTCTTCACTTTTCCTTTTCACCTGTGCAAGAAATCTTCCTGCCTTCCGCGGCCGAAGGGATCGGTTGAGCAACAAGACATGGCAGCAGGTATTGATTGAAGATCTCCACTTGGAAATTCCATTACTGCCTTGCCGTAGATATGGAAGAAAAAGATAGCAGCGAGCAATATTTTTCCAGGTACTGTCCTGTCTCCCGTGCATGAAAATCAAATGGAAGATATTTTCTAAATATTGTCAAGAAATACATGAATAATGCATTCTTTTTTTTTAGAGAGGGGAGTGCAATTCCTATTCAGGAACCTCAACTTGGCATGAAGTTTCAGAATGAGATTGAAGCTTGAAACTTTTGGAATGCTTATTCAGGCAGAATTGGTTTTGAGGTTAGAAAGAGGTATGCAAATAAAAAAAGTCTGATGGTAAAGTTAGATCATGCAGATTTGTTTGCTCAAATGAGGGTCATCGAAAACAAAATAAAAGAGATCATCTAACAAAGTGTCCTCGAGCAGAAACTAGAACTAATTGTCACGTGCGCATGGGTCTTGTATTAGATCGATGGGTAGAAAATTATGTAGTGACTGATCTTGTTCTTCAGCACAATCATGACCTTCACTCACCTGAGACTTTGCACCTGATTGCATCACAAAGAAAAATTTCATAACTACAAGCATTTGAGATTGAAATGGCTGATGACACTGGAATTGGGCCAAGATATGCACATGAGTTTGCTAGCCGACAAGTTGGTGGTTCATATAATCTTAGCTATACCCCGTCGTGATCACAAAAACTATTTGTGAACCAAACGTCAACGTGAGATGGCATATGGTCAAGCCGGAAGTATGTTGAAGTATTTTCAGGATAAAATTGTTGAGAACCCTTCATTTCAATATGTTTTACAAATGGACTGTGAGGAGCAAATAGCAAGTATATTTTGGGCTGATGCTAAAATGATCATTGACTATGCTCACTTTGGTGATGTTGTCACTTTTGACACTACTTTTGGAACAAATAAGGAGTCTAGGCCTTTCGGTGTGTTTGTTGGATTCAACCATTTTAGACAAGTAGTGGTCTTTGGTGCAGCTCTCATGTACGATGAAACATATGATTCCTTCAAGTGGCTGTTTGAGGTATTTATAAAAGCGCATAACGGCAAGCAGCCTAAGACAATTTATACAGATCAAGATATTGCAATGGGAAAAGCAATTGAAGAAGTGTTTACGGATGCGTGGCATGGTTTGTGCACATTTCATATAATGCAGAATGCTATCAAGCATTTACCTCCATATGAAGGCTCAAGTATTCTATCCGATTTTAGTGCTTGTATGTATGAGTATGAGGATAAGGATAAATTTGAGAAAGAATTTGAAACCATAAGAAGCAAGCTGGAGAAGCAAACTTGGTTGGATAGTATCTACAAGGTAAAAGAAAAATGGGCTGAATGTTACATGATGGATGCTTACATATTGGGAATGAGAAGCACACAATTAAGTGAGAGTTTGAATAGTGACTTGAAAGACCATTTCAAATCTGATTTTGATATCATTCATTTCCTAAAGCATTTCGAAAGGGTAGTGCAAGAAAAAAGAGACAAGGAATTAGAATCACTATTTGATTCAAGGAAAAAATTACCAAGAATTAAGATGAGGACAACTATGTTAGTGCAAGCGAGCAAACTTTACACACCTAATATTTTAAGCTTTTCAAGCAGAATATGAACGATCTGTGGCAGCATGTGCTACATCACTGGATGGAAAAAATGAATGTCTTGCTGCAATTGGAAATGAAGATTTAACATTTGAGGAGTACAAAGTCATTGTTGATTCTTTGGAGTAGACTGTCATATGTACTTGCAGCCAATTCAATAGGATTAGAATATTATGTGGTCATGCTTTGAAAGTTCTTGATTTGATGAACCTTAAGACACTACCATCACAATATGTATTAAAACGATGGACAAGAGAAGCACGCCATGGAGCTTTACAAGATAACCAGGGGCGATGTATAGTAGAAAATCCAAAATTGGATGCTATGCGTCGCTACAAAAATCTCTCACACAAATTTCTCAGTTTGGTAGATCAAGTAGCCAGTTCGCCAGAGTGTTGTTTGTTGATAGATAACAAACTTGACAGCCTCACTAAAGAAGTTTTGGACAAATTCAATGCTTCTGGAAGTGCTTTAGAGGATTCACATGCAACCCATATAGATATTCAAGCACCAAATGATGATCTGATAAGAAATGCACGCCTAAAGAAGAAAATAGTTCAGACAAAAAGTTCAATGAGGAAAAGAACATGGCTAGATAAGAAGCAAAAAAGTAGGAAGACAACACAGAAAAAAACTAAGGTATATTGTTATATCTGTTGCTACTGATATATATATGTATGAGCTTGACTAAAGCTTTCATTTTATTTCCTTTCTTTCTAGCGCCAAGTGTGTAAGAATGATGGCCTGGAGTCACAAGTAGCAGAAGATAGCACTGGACAGTATGGAGTTATAAATATCTTTACCCAATTGTTGATGGTAATCTATTCTACTATTTATATTTCGTAATCCAATGATTATAGTGTTACTAAGAATTTTTTTATTGCGCTCTTGCAGGGATCAAGTTTCAACAATATTGGCTCTGAAGAACAGTATAAATTTTAGAGATTGTGTCACAGGGCATTGTTTTCTTATTAGAGCTATGGATGATTATAGCTTGTTTTGATGTATGGTGTGCCCTGTTATTTTGTAGTTAATATTTTGATACTTTCTCCCGTGACGATGTTCACTGGTATGATGTGAATCAGACAATGCAGTTCAAGCAGTTCAGACAATGCAACAAGCACCATGGTTTTTTTTTTGAGTGTTTCCGGTCAAAATGGGCTCTTCACTATCTCTTCTTTGATTACTTAAATTTGTGTAATTTTCTAAGCATCAGAAGGTCACCATTTCGATTTTTAAAAGGTAGTATGAAGAATGAAACTTCAGTTCAGAAGACACTTCGCTGGATAGTTGCACCTGGGCGCAACTGCGCGTTCGAAGCTGATGGACAGAGCTAACGGTGTGAGCCGTCAGATTTGTTCAGTGGCATTGGATGGTGGAGAGGGTGACTGCAAGCTGTGACTGGACCGGGAGTGACTGCAGACGATCCCAATCCCACTGGGACGAATGGCCTTCTGTTCACAGCTAACGTCGTTCGCCACCTTCTCTTCTATCGCTTTCTTTCCTATCCCATTAACCCACTTCTCACCGATGCTCGTGCTAATTCTGCGGTTTAAAAAAATATTAACTTAAAAAAAATATATTAATAGTAAAATTTGAAATTTCTCATTATTCACCATAAAAGATTAAATACAAAGTAACCATTCAAAGTTTACATGCATCGTATCTAAAACTTGATGCGCTTTAGAAATTTTCGAATAAATATAGGTATAATCTTTTTACACTTATTATTTTGATACTTCAATAATTACAACAGAAATTTAGTTGTTTTTATATATGATGATAATTCTGTTGTTTTTATATCTGTTATCCTTTAACAGAAGGGAGGAATGATAACATTTTGTTTAAGCGGTTGAGAGGATATATGTCAAAGATTTCAGTTAAGCTACACATTATATTGTAGAATTCAATGGTTGTCATCAGCAGGTATGCTTAACCAATATTTAAGCATAGTATTACCGATAAGAGTATCTATATTAGGAGGAAAAAATGAGTCAATTCCAACAATTCCCAATATCCAGTTTCTGAATATCAAAAATATTCTCTCACATCGTTCTGGTTTGTGGGCAGGGTTTCTCTTACCAATCACACCGCGGAAATCGGTGACCACCGGTAACTATGAAAACTGTAAAAAACCGGCTAAAAATCGGTCTAAATAAAAAAATCAAAATTTGAACAAAATGTTATAAGTAAACCAGTCGTTTCGGTTTTATCGTTTCTAGGTTTCAAATTTGAAATCCATCGATTTTACCAGTTTACCCCTCGATTTTACCGGTTTATCGATCAGTTTTACCAGTTTTCAAAATTCTATAATTTTTAATTTTTTTAAAATTTTAAAACAAAAACAGGTCTCTCGATGAAACCAGACCGAACCGATTTCATCGAAAACCGATCAGTTTTCATGAGTTTTGTAAACCTTGTTTGTAGATGATACGTGGTAGGAGTACTTTTTTTTTTTGTTTGTATTGTTGAGTCTGATTCGCAAGTGCTAGCAGAGTCGTGTGTAGGAGATCGCATGGTGAAACACTGGCGGTCGCCTTCATTCGTGCATGTGAGATCGATCCTCGTTATTCCTTACGTCGCATGTATTCGTCGTTTTGCCGTGTAATCTGTTGCAGAGGAATTTGTTTTATTTTTCAACAACATTTTTATCTTATAAATTTGTTTCGAGTGATTGTATTTTGTTAACTAACAATAGTTTGCGTGGGCGTAAGATTCGAGAGATTCGAAAAAACTCGTCTATTAGATTTGTAAATAGCGTATATAAAAAGATTTTATCCATCAAATTTGTAAGAAAAGATAAATCTGAGTGCATTTTCTGTGTACACTTAGTCTAATTTATCTTTATTAAAAACATTTTGCTGTGTGTAACTAAAAAAACTGTTTTTTTTAAGAAGTAGAGAAACAAGGTGCAAATTGTTTTAAAATAAGGGTAAATTGTTTCCTCCCGCTTTCCCAAAATAACTGGTCTCATTCTAAATTTTTAGACATCTATCTTTTTTATCATTTATTTTATTTAAAAAGCTTGTGAAAATATTATTTATTTTATTATCAAATAATTTATTATTATAAATACTTTAAACATAACTTGTTTGTTTTTATTTTTTATAATTTTTTAATAAGATGAATTATCAAATATTAAATTTAAAAAGTTAAAAAGTCACTTATTCAGAAAAAGGAAGTATTACCCTTTAAAGGAACTACAAGTTTCTTATCACTATACGTGACCAACGGGCCAGGCCGGGCCAGCACGGGCTCGGGTCGATTCCAAGGCGGCCCAACACAGCCCGTGGGCCGATCACTCAGGCCCAGGCACAGCTCGGTTGAGTTTACACAGGTCGAGCCGTGCTTTCGGGCCCGTCGAGTCGGCCCAAAGCAGGAAAAAAATAAATTTTATTTTTTAAAGATATTACTTAAAAAACTAATTATATAATATAAAAAATATAAATTTTAAACATAAATATATCAATTTATATATATATATTAATATTAAATTTTAATAAAATAATAAATGGGTCGGACGGCTCGTGCCGGGCCGATCGAGCTAAACGGCCCGAGAACCGGCCTGATCAGACCGGTCTAAACTCCCTCCGTTTTCTTTTTCTTATCGTTTTAGGGTCTTTTTATTTAAGTCGGAGTTTTTAAGCTTTTAGAAAAGCTAGCTGATGGCTAGTTGAAAAGCTGAGTGATGGAGTAGTAATTGTTGACTTTGCAATATATATTTATCTTCTCTGCGCATAAAAAATCAGAAAAGCAGCTTTGAGTGAGTTTTTTAGCTTTTAGTTCATTTTTTCAGAAACTAGTTTTCAGCATTTTAAAAGCTAGTTATTCAAAATCTTGTTTGATTTAGCTTTTCAAGTTTCAGCTTTTTAGCTGAAAAAGCCTGTTCTGAAAAACTGAAATAACTCAAAAAATATTTCTTTTGTTGACATCACGGGTAAACTCAAAATACGTGTTCCGTATTTGCCCCAAGCAGTCACCAGGATTCGCACAGATAGGCAGCGTTGTGGCACGGGTAGGCGCGGCTTGTCGAGACGAGATGCTGGTAGACAAGTAAATTGGCCGGTACCTTCTCTCAATATAAAAGTTTGAGTAAGTTATCTATCTCATCTCTTTTGGTGTTATTAATTTTATTTTTTATTTTAGTGTCATATTTTATTTTTTATTTTGTTGTTACACTCTATTTTTAGATTCCAGTTCTCTATTGTCATTTTTCTCCGTCTTATACTCTCAATCGTCGCCTCGCCTCGGCCACCGCCTCTCGACCTCCATTGCCTCGCCTGCAGTTCACTGTTTGCTTCGACCACCGCTGCCTCGTCTCCAGTTCGCCGCCCCGCCCTGCCCCACCCGTCGCCGCCAAGTCATCGGATTGCCGCCCCGCCTCGGCCGTAGCCGTCCTGTTTCCAGTTCGACGCCTCACCCTAGCCGCCGCCTCTGTCTTCAATTCGACGCTCTGCCCCGTCTCCGGTTGAACACCTCACCCCGACCGCCGCTGACCGAACTCCGGTTCGATGCCCCACCCGGCCGCCGCCACCCTATCACCAGTTCGACACCCGCCTCGCCTGCCACTGCTGCCAAGTTATCGATTCGACGCCCCGCCTTGCTGCCGCTGCTCCGTCATCGATTCGACGCACTAGCTGTCCTACCCTCTTATTTTACTCGACGGTAACTTTCTGTTTGTCAATCGATTCACACTCGTACTCATCTTTTTTACAGCATTACCTCAGTTAAATTATAATTTCTTTTTTCTATTGATGCTAATTACACTTAAAAAAACACGGTTCCAAATACTATTAGAGCATGTTTGGTTTTCTAGAATTGAATTGATTTCTATGAATCAAATTCTAGGAAATTGAATTGTCGAATTGAATTAACTGGAAATGAATTCAATTCCATTTTTCATTTTTCTTGTTTGGGTGTCCTTAGAAATTGATTCATGTAACCAAAATCAAATTGTTGTTTGAGTTAGAAATTAGTAAATGGAAATTCAGATCCCGTGAAGGCTTTTAAAATATCACCACTCTCTCTCTCTCTCACGTATCCACACATTTCTCTCTGCCTCTTCCTCACAGAATCCGACAGTGGGGGTGGGGCTTGAGCAGCGGCGTGGTGACTTTAGGCGACGGGCAGCAGCGTGGTGGCTTCAGGCCGCGGCAGGTTAGGGGGGGGTGGGGGGGGGGGGGGAGCTGCTTCTAGCGGCAGGCAGGCATCGGATTGCCGCAGCAAGCAGAAGGCGGGTAGCTTCAGACTCGACGGCGACCAACCATGAGTGTGGAGGCTTCGGGCTTTGGTTCGCCGCAGCTTCGAATGGCAGGCAGATGCCGCAGTGCCGCAGCGAGCTGCAGGCAGGAGTCGGATTGCCGCAGCTAGCAGACTGCGGGCAACTTCGGTCTTGGTGGCGGGCAAATTCGAGCGCGGCGGCTTCGGGCTTCGGAGGGCCGCAGCGAGCAGGGGATAGCAGTCATGTGGCGGTGTGCCGTCGAGTCGAGCGGACGAACGGGGATGACGGTGTGCGGCAGAGAGGAGAGGATCGATTCCGAGCGGTTCCAATATAATTTTATAAATTTTAAAATATGTTATTCATATGTTAATAGATAAAATTTTTGTAAGTGAACGACATGTGAGTCTGATTAGCAGATTTTAAATTTTATAAAATTGTAATGATATGTATTAAATTAATTTAAAGTAAAATGAGTGGAATTCAAGCCAACGAAATAAGATTGGACACTAGAATTTAATTCGATTCAACTCAATTCCACAAACAGACCTTTATCAGATTGGACCCCTTTCTACTTTGCTCAGTTGGCAGATCCGCCTTCGAGTACAGATAAGCTCTGACTATATCGCAAAGACTTCGGAACCTGGCTAAAATGAAAGCTATGAATTGTAGTTTTGTATAGTTTATCACAAATTTCTGATCTTTTCTTTATTTTGATGTTGGCTTTTACCTTGTGAGCTACGGAGTGAAGGAGAAGAATTACCAGTTTATGCGAAGGTATAAGATGGTAAAACACTTCGGAGAGAATTTTTAGTTCAATTATCAGTATTTAATTTGAATTAGGTAAGGGTGACGTATCATATCGAATTTATTTGTTACCTAAAAAGAATATGTCATATTATCTTTCTGTATCGAATGTGTATTGTATTACGTTGCTCTGTCTGTGGTGTAGCATGGCACACGGACTAGTAATTATCACGAATCTGTCGGAAGTGACAAGAAAAATAAAACAGATGGAGTATTTCTATATTTTTCTGTGATATTGAACTGATTTATATAAAATTGTTATAAATACACGCATGGAGCATTTGTGTTTATTAAAAATGTGTGTTTTCAAAATATAGAAAGTCTATACGATGGCACAGGTGATCTCAGTTAACATTGACAAAATCTATTGCGTCCGGGATAGGAAAGAAATGGCCAACGTCATTAGTTGTGGGGCCAAGGATAAAAGTATGACCAGTAAAATCGTTATATGGTAGCTGCATCGTCATTATATGGTCGCCGCCGCGAGCCGCCACCGATTCTCTTGTATCTCCTCCTCCTCTAGCCTCTCGGCGACCGCAGGGATGACGAAGAAGAGGAAGCGCGCTCGAGGACGACGAGCCATGCGCTACGCCGTCAAGTCCGAGGATCTCATCGCCAATGCGCACTTGCAAGAGCCCAACGAGGGGGGAACGAATCCGGCGGTGTACTTTTTGATATGCTGTCGGATGCGTAAGTTTTCACCGGATCCCTACCCCCCGCTTTACAAGGTGGAGTCCCCGCGGACTCTTCCTCGCCAGATATGGCGTCTGATGGCACCACAGGAAGGGAAAGCCCCCGCGGGATCGCCGGACTGGAACACGGCATACTCTCGAGGACCTTCATCTCCTTGCCGTTGTTGGCTCTTTAATGATCTTGCACCTATAGCACACACCTAGTCGACTCCTGGTCGACTCAGGAAATTCACTTCTGACCTCTGAGGCTTGAAGATGAACAGTGCGCACCGGGGAAGCAGAGACAAAACACACGCGAAGTGGTCAAGTGAATTGCCTTTCTTCTTCTGCTTCTTTCTACCAGAGGAAAGCCTCCGAGTTTTATACACACACTGCAAGTGCAGCAGTAATTTTCTACAACTACCAACTACTCTTCTATACACTATTGTACACCTTTTGACTTCGACGTCCACGGTCACACTGTGCACGTTGTCTGTCATACGTCGCCGCCTGCACTGCTACAGTGGAGTCCCGTCGAGCATCTCGTCACCTTGGGAACTGTCGAATGAGTAAAAACGGAGCAGCAGAGTTGTTGTGTCCAACAATCTCTCCCTAACCATGCTGCTCCTCAGTCACTTTGATCACGCCGACCCGAGACCAAGCCTCTAAGAATTGAACGCGCCCAAGTGACTTGGTAAGAGTGTCCGCGAGTTGCCGACCGGTTTATACGAACTCGTGGACGATCCGCCCTTTCTCGATGCAGTCACAGATAAAGTGATACCTCACGTCAATGTGCTTGCTGAGGTTGTGAAAGATGAGGTTCTTGCACAAAGCAATGGCGGACTTGTTGTCCATCATTAGGGTCGGTGCTTGCAGCTGCTCTTTTGAGAGCTCGCACATCACCCGATGGAGCCACACACCCTGACATGCAACGGTCGCCGTAGTGATGTACTCCGCTTCGCACGTCGAGAGAGCCGCCACTCGCTAATAGTGAAGTTTTTTTTTAAAAAAAGATCGTGCATGACATGTTTAGCATTAAAAAAAGATGGAAAAGATATAAAACTCAAACACGATATACAGAGAGAATAAACATGGACGACCTGCAGCTAACTATCGTACCAGCTATACATCTAAAAGGTGCGACAAATTGATTATGCCGGCCCGACTCCACTCTCTGGCTCGGAGCTCAGCTTCAAGCGAAGGCGACGCTTCCCTCATCTGTCACCGCGCCGGCAGAGCCTGCGCGGCCTTCGTCTTCACTTCAGGCGTAGCTAAATCATTCACTCTGCTACTGTCTGCATATGCCATCACAGTCTCCGACACCGATCGGGCATGTAGCTTTGTGTGCAATCGCGATCTCTACCATTGTCGGGGCCTCTAATGAAAATGACACCTGAGACTAACAAGAAGCCACGTAACAGTCTCCCATAAAAATACAAGCTCACCCTCGGCTTAATTATTGGAGAGCTGAGCTATCTCAATCGGGTAGCAGGATGCAATCAAATTATTAGAGAGCGTGTCATCTGTGGCAGGAGGCGCTGAGCGGCAAGCTGCACGGTGCGTCACTCCGACCGCTGAGAAAAATTAGGATGGCCGGCGGCGAGGGCGAGGCAGCGGCGCCGTTGCTGGAGGAGGAGGAGCACAAGGTGTACTTCGACGGCTGCCCTGGGTGCGCTGTCGATCGGAGGAAGGCGGAGAACCCGGGAATCCCGTACATGCAGTTCTTCCATATCTGGATCATCATTCTCGTCTCATGTATGTGCTCTTTATCTCCGTTTCTCTATGTTTGGATGGACAGCTCTCTGCTCCTTTCTAGTACTCTGTTTCTCTGCACTTTGAAACAAAGTACTCCCTCCGTTCTTTAATTGTTGTTGTTGTTGATTTTTATTTTCAACTTTGATCACTCGTCTTATTTAAAAAACTAGATCAAATGTGTAAAATTTTAAGTTACAATTCAAATAACTTTAATGATAAATAAAATTATAATAAAATATATAATATTTATTAATTTTTTAATAAAACAAATAGTTAAAATTAAAGTTAAAAATCAACAGCGACAACAATTAAAAAACAGAGAGAGTATGGTTCTGTTAACGAAAGGACTGCTATGAAAGCAGTTTGATCGGCAACATAATCAAGTTGGACTGCCACTTGAATGTTTCCAATTCCTTGTATTGTATGAAAACACAAATACTGTGTGCTTAATTAAAATGATTTTCTTCGACACCCATAATTATCAGTCTTAGGGAAAAAAAGGATTTATAATAGGATTATTTGAAGCCATTCTCTTAGTTGAATATGCCAAAAAATGGGCCTAAATCTTTTTCACCCCGAGTCAAAGTTCACAATGGTGCGAAAAAGTGGAATATAATTATCGATGTACATCTTTGACAATTACATTTGTGAGGGGGGGGGGGGCTAGACAATGACGTTCTGCAATGATGATCACTTGCTTGATGTCATATTCTAATCCTCTGTTTTTCATACTGTTCTTGCATAGAGATTAGAGATCAACCAGTGTTCTTTATATGTGTTTTTTTTATTTTGCTACTGTACAAGGCTGGTTTCTAAGTCTTTGCTTCTTCTCATTTCAGGTTTGCCAATATCTTTGTTATTTCCATTTCTATATTTCATGGTATGCTCATCAAACTATAGTTTCATTTTTAAAACCCTTTGCACACATAAATTCGTGGATCATTGTGACTCTAGATGTTGCAGTATTGAGTTCTGCATCTTAAAGATTCATAATTATGTTGAGGCAATAGGTATTTGAAGTTTACATTTTACGTTAGCTCTGTACAAATACATATCGTATTTAGTTTTTTGAGTGCCGTACATTCTATAAGGTAGTATCACCCTAGTTTGTGGTGCACTGTATGCATATCAACATCGAAAGTGTCTTTATGCTCATTTCATTTGTATAAACCCG
>BCLH01003357.1:0-30708 GCA_001602315.1 Zoysia pacifica
GGTTGAGAATATGAACACATGCTAACATTACTTAGAACTTTGTGGTATGTCGTTCTTGCATCTTAAAATTGTGCCATGCCCTTGTTATTAGCCTCAATATTGTCAACTATTCTGTTGTTGGCCGGCACCATGTCTACCGTGCTTCAAAGCAAACGACCGACGGCAGGATAAATATTTGTGTAGCAACTTCGGCTCTCGGATGGCTGAGTGTACAGCACTTCCGAATGTCGCCAAGACGGGTCAAGAAAGTTATATCGTCGTACTGTATTTTGGATAGTGAGGTCACACTTACAACGAGTAGTCCATCAATTTAGGCTGGATTTGTAGTTTAAAGTGGGCTGCATAACTCAAACAGTCGGGTGATTTTATTGGGCCGTTAGTTGCCCATCTGCGTTCACCCTGCTATGACCCATAACAGGCTGTGAATCGAGCTATGTTAACAGTTACTATGCACTATCACCCAGCATAAACTCTGATGAGATGCACCGCCTGCCTTGATTCGTTTTAGGCCGACTTTGGCACTAGTGGATCGTGCTGTGGACCAGCTCGTGTCGCAGGGCCTGTATTGACCGTTAATGGGCTGTTGCTCGGCGTGTATTGACTGTGAACGGGTGTGCTGTGGCTAGGGTTTGGCCAAACGGGCTGTGCCTAACAGGCCGGCTCAAGGCACGGAGAATTTGGCTCGGGTCAGGGTCAGACACGGCACGGCTCGAAGTTAATTGGGCCCGTGTTGGCACAGCCCAGTCCACGTGCCGTGCTTGGGCCATCACTCTGGCCCAACGGGCGGTACGGCCCAGCATGATTAACAGGTAGCCTAGTAGAAGCACGGTCTAACACGGCCTTCCTCACCCCATTATCGCCCCATAAATCTAACCCTATCTCAAGTTCATGTAAAAACTCTCCTTTCCACACCTGCCCCCACTTCTCCACACTCATCTCTGTGTCGCCTCCATTACCTGTGTCGCAACGGCAGTCCTTCGCGCTGCCTGCGCCACGTCGGCCGACCTTCCCAGCACTGCTATGTGCACCGCCTGTCTTTCGTGCCGGTCGACCTCCCCAGCACTGTCGTGAGTTTTGTTGTGCTGCACCGCCCATCCTTTGTGCCACATCACCCGTCCACCTTGGAGAGTTGAAGTCGTCGATTTGATCGTGCACCGGAGGATCTGTGGTGGAGAGCACCGGTGAGTGGAGAACTTCGATTGCCGTGCCATGCTAGGCTTAATGGACTGCCGTGCTTATTGGGTCGGTTTGGCATGGCTAGGCAGTTTTGTGCCATGCCGTGGGCCGATGCTCAGGCTCGTGGGCTGACATGACACGGCCTGATAACATAGCGTGTTAGGTCGGCTCGGATTTGAACGTGCTGGGCTTTTTTGGGCTTGGGCCGTGCCGTGTCGAATGGCCCATTTGGCCAACTATAGCTGTGGCCGTAAGTAGGCAACCTCATGGGCCGGCCCGCATAGATCACAGATGGTCGTTTGTTAGGCTTCTTACTGGCGTGCATTACCTTTATTGGACTGTTAATGGGCCATCGATCCCTGAACGTCGACGGGCCGTCGTTCGGCCTGCGCGTTGACTGTTAATGGGCTGTCCGGCGGCACGAATTGATAATTGATGGGCCGTATTTTGGGCTTTTAATGATTGGGCCGTCGATTGGTCTGCTTAGATCCTTAATGGGCCGTTATTCGGCCCTAAGTTTGCCTGCGTCGACTCTAAATGGGCTGGCTCTCGGCCTTCTCTTAACGGGCCATATCGAAGCATTCCTGATTCTTACTGGACCGTACGATACACTTAATGGGCCGCAGATTCAGCCTGCATTAGCGTTTATTGGGCCTTCCTTTCAACAGTTACGAGCCCATAACTCGGCATTATTGAACCTTTTTTTTTAACTGCCTGTAATGAACCTTAACGACCCTCAGTTTTTTTTTTTTCTTATATCAGACGCGCTCAATTAGTTCGTTGTTTCGTACTACTGACCCGTATCCGGACAGATGTGGGGCTATACTTATTTTTAACTAGCTTTGGCGTTTTAGCGTTGTACTCTAGTCGTTCAGGACATTCAAGATACTGTTAATTCGATTTACAACCCAATTAACAATTTCTTTCACGGGTACAAAGTGTATACGATCGATGATTAGGTTGTATAGCGATTATCTCCAAGCACGGTCGGCACCAGAACTCTCCCCACCCAAGATTCGACGATGATATTATCATCTGTTCACCGTCTGTCGAAGAAAATAAATCAGACAAAATGACAACAACCATTGTCAAATAATCAGTTAGTCCATCCAGTAAAAGAAATGACAGACAAAAGAAAACTCATCAATTATTTATTATTTATATATCACTCATAAGCACCTGGGCTTATATTATCCTGCGTGATATATTTGCGCAAAAAACAGTACAACAAAGTAATTGTAAAATGTGAAGCATTTTCGAAGAACTCAAGAACACAGCAGTAAGCAGCAGCACATGAAAATTTCAGTTATACACAAGATAACAAGGGGCATGATATGTGCTAACACCAACACGATTTATATAGGTACAGTGTCAAAGTTGGCATAAAACTGCCAGAAAATTGAAAAATCAATACAATTTTCATAGACAGTAAAAGTATTTGTAAAGATGTTACTGTCAAGCTAAAAAGGTAGTAGTCCGGCTGCAAACACTAGGAAATCAGTTTCTTAATTAACAGTATATGCTCCAGCCGAGCTCAGGTAACCTGGGATCAGCATACTTAATAAAAAACACTACAGCTAGAAACAAAAATGTAAATCAAGCCGCAGCAAAATTTACAGGTACAGAGGTATACTCTTATCAAAATGATATACCATATCCCGGAAACAACACACCAAACGATACTAGTAGGGGCTCAGCCTACGGGCCCTTTCACAATCTAAGTTGGCCCTTACTAAATGTTAGTTCAAAAATAAATAGAAATTCAATCTGATCCAGCCCTTGGCATGACTAGTTCATTTTTTTCAACACCTTTTCATGCCTAGATACTTAGCAACCTCAGTTATATACTTACAACAACAACAACAACAACAAAGCCTTTAGTCTCAAATAAGTTGAGATAGGTTAAAGATAAAATCCCGAGAGACGACTTAAAAAAAAAAAGCAACAACAACTAACAATCAAGTTCAGACACGTGAATTATTAGCCTTCACGAGCTCCTATCCAGAGCTAACTCTTTGACGATGTCCTAATCCTTCAGATATCTCTTCACATACTCTTTTTAACTTAATTTGATCTATCTCTGCCTCTCTTCACACCGTTTGACCGACTTACTATCCCGCTACGAACCGATGTCTCCTGTGTTTTTCGTTGAATATGTTAGAACCACCTCAAATGATGCTGCACAAATTTCTCCTCAACTGACTCCTAATCTCTCTCGTATGTCATCGTTCCGAACACGATCTCTCCGTGTGGCCACATATCCATCTCAACATACGCATTTCGGCTACGTGTAGTTGTTAGACATGTCGTCTTTTTTAAACTAACACTCTGCTCTATAAAGCATGACAAAATGAATTGTAGTCATATAAAATTTACCCTTGAGTTTTTGAGCCCTCTACTATCACATAGGACTCCAGAAATTTGACGCCACTTCAACCATCCGGCTTTAATTCTATGATTTACATCCTCATCAATATCATCATCTTTTGCAACATTAAACTCAAATAACAAAAAATGTCTTTCTTGAGTACTATCTGACCATCAAGTTTAACATCTCTCTCTTCGACTGCATAAGCATTGAAATCACACCTCATATACTCTGTTTTAGACTTACTAAATCTAAAACCCTTTGACTCCAAAGTATGTCTCTATGATTCTAACTTCTGGTGGTTCACTTCTATCCTACTCTCATCCACTAACACCACATCATCTGCAAAGAGCATCGACCAAAGAATATCCCCATGTAAGTCTCATGTGTTCTCATCCATCACCAAAGTAAAAAGATAAAAAGCTCAGAGTCGACCTTTGGTGCAGTTCTATATTAATTGAAAACTCATCGGTGTCTTCATCACTTGTTCGGATACTTGTCACCACATCTTTGTACATATACTTAATAAAGTTAATGTACTTTGTTGAAACTTTGTGACTTTCCAATGCCCACCATATAACGTTCCTAAACACTTTATCGTATAAGCCTTCTCTAGCTCAATGAAGACTATATGCAGATCTTTCTTCTGTTCTCTGTATCTCTCTATCAGTTGCCTTATTAAGAAAATTGTCTTCATAGTGGATCTCTCGGGCATGAAACTAAATTGGTTTTGATGCAATAAGACAGACATTTAAGTGTCGGCCCACTTTGTCGTATGCCTCCAGCACCATCACAGTTTCATGTCAGTTGGTGGATAGCCTCCACCTTATTGTCATGATAACCTTCACTGAGGTCTGAGGCGGAATCAAATCTATTCAATAAGATCTAGCAATCTAAATGAGATGATTAGGGATCAGATGCTTCCATTCTAGTATATTGCTCATGCACACTTCACAAAATCGAGCTGACAAAAAAAGAGAGGTGCAATAGCCAATAAAAAAGCTTTTCAAATCTCCGTTCAACAAACAACACTACTACTGCACCTGAATGGATCAACTGGAGCCAAAATTTAAATTTTAAGCATCCGAATGAAAAACTTTTTACATTGTTTCAATCTCGCAAATGAATCATATTGAACTCTTATGTTAGAGATAAAGCAAATGAACCACATGTTAGGTTGGGTTAATGAAAGAAAATACCAAACCTGATTGGAAGGGACACTGCTAGGAACCTATCCCATCCCCATTGCCACCATAACATGAGTGGTGCTCAGTCGAAGTGTTTCCTGTAAAGGATAAAATATTAGATGGTCTCCTAACATTTGGATATCAGTTTACCTTTTCATGAAACACTATCTAAAACATGAAATTTAAAAGAATTACAAGTAACATTAAGAAGTTAGGAATCGAAAGGGAACTAAACCAAATTTATGGCCACTGATGAATCCTTCCCCTTAACTTTTCAAGTTGCAGTTTGACCAAGTCATATGCAATGTGCATTTTTATATTTAAAATAGCTGTGTGGAAAAAAATTACAAGATACCAGGAAAAATCAAGAATACATGCATGGTACCAGTAATAGAGTACAGATAGCACATCCAGTAAAGCTAAAAGAGATGAAACTAGCGATCCTATAATTGAATTCAAGTGGCTTGTACATAGTAGCATACCAAAAGAAAAAATAATAAATTATATTTGCATGGAACAACACCTTCCTAGTTACAAATGGAATAAGTTATGGAATGTCTACTGCCAATTGGTTTAAAAAAAAAACTACATATGTTTTTTTCTTCATAGCTAACGAGTTGTGTTGCCTTGATATACATATGTCAACATATTTTGGCATGATCGATAGCCCAAATCATCATTCTAAGCTAATTTGCCAGATACATGATGAAAGCACGTATATTCATTGTTTAGTATGTAGTATTAAACACACGAAGCTTAACACTGAAGGTTAACTACATCTGCCAACAAGCACTAGCAGTTAGAACAAAAGAGTAGGGATATATGACAATATGAGTTATGTGCACAATGCAATATAGAGCAGGATTTTAAATTATAGACCGGTATGCTTCCTTCATTGCTGTATTGCTTAACAAAACATAAACAACTTTCCCGTGAGTGCCTCGGTGTCTTGAGCAGACCGATCAACATTTTTAGGGTTTGAATTCAAACCCTAGAACGCCACTTGCTTCACCACGCTGACGGAAATTTCGATCCTAACAAAACGAATTACCGGGACAAAAACTACCCTTATTCGGAAATCGATTCGGCAGTTTGGCTTACCTCCGTTCAATCAGGCGACGCTGTCGATAGGTCTAAGCCGCCCGCGAAGGACCACGATCGAGTACACGGCCACCTCCCCGTCTCCTTCCGCATATCGTCCCCGTCCTCGAACAACTTGAAAATTCAAAGCACGGAACGATTAGGGCACCGCGGACGGGAGGAGTCGGCGAAACAGAGCGCTTCGTCGCCCTTACAGGCAGATCGACTACCCCTGGCCTCCAGCGCTGCCTCCGCCGCGGCCGCGAGCGGCCATCGAAACCATAGCACGTGAGCTGGAGGAGGCGGTTACAGGCAGGTTGCTGCCGAGATGCGGGTTTTGGGGAAGGGAGAAAAATGGAGGGCCTGGTCGCATTGCTTGAGCCACGTGAATAAGTGGGCATATCTAACTGGGCCAAGCGCCTCTGGCCGGATCCCATGGGCCATCTGATTGAAGTGATAAGGGGCCCATATAGGAGAGTACGGTCCCCAAATACAATCTTGGACACAAGTGTCCCGTTGATGAAAGAATTGATGAATTTTCATGCGTGTATTTTGTGTCTGCGTACTTTGATCAGTAGAGAACTTATCGTGGTTATGTACACTTCTCCGTGCCCGAACGAAGAAGCCAATACTCAGTCAGGCCTTTTGGATCGAATCCCCTCAGTCCCGTCCTCCAATCAAGGCCTGGTGGGCCGGGCCGCGTGTCTGGTGGGCTATGGGGCGCCATTGATCGCGGTGCTTGGGTTGAACGGCAGCCTCATCTTTTTCCTCATATCCAGGCCCGGTTCTTCCTGGCAATGAAGGCCCAACCCTCCCGTCTCGCGGATCAGGTGGCCTCAACGTTCGCCGCCGTCACCTGAGTCCTTCCCCAGCCTCTCGGCTCTCGCTGATGCGTCCGGTAATCACAAAAAGTAACGAGCCCTCCTTTCTTCCCGACCGAGACATTCCTGTTGAAGCAAACATCGAGTGCGGCCACATCAAACAGGCAATTAGCTGCCGATCAGTACAAGCGTAGTAGTATATCCATCCGATTCTCACCGACATTCCAGCAAAACGAAAAGGAAAGAGCATAGCCAGCACGAATTTTTTTTTCAAAGAACCCGGAACATTCCGGAATTAAATTATAAGGAGAAAGAGAGTTTTACAAGCGCAAGAAATGCTTTACAACGCACACATTTTAAGAGCATGGGCTAAACCGGCAAAAAAATACAGAAGGCGACTACTCGCAAACACTGCCAACAAGGCCTGGGTCACCAGCTTTGCACCACAAGCGGAATTCTAACCCCGTCGGCAATTACCTAGACGGAACTAACGCGCGCAGCGCGGTTCCGGCGCGAGCCGCGACCACGTTGTTTCGCCAGGCAGGCAGCAAGCAAGCCCGCTCGCCCCCGCGCCCTCTCCCTCTCTGCGGAGTGGCAGCCGTAAGCGCCGCGCCGCTCCGACGCCAGCGCAGCGAAGCGGGGACTTGGTTCTCTGGTGCGTCTCGTCGGACTGCGCGCGCCGGGATGGGCACCTCGGCCGGCTCCACCCCGAGGACACGGCCTCCCAGGCGGCGGCAGCAGCAGCCGCGGGGCGCGGACGCTGAGGCGTCGAACCCCGTCTTCCTCAACGTCTACGACGTCACTCCCGCCAACGGCTACGCGCGCTGGCTCGGCCTCGGCGTCTACCACTCCGGCGTCCAAGGCACGTTTCCGTCCCCGTTACTTCCTCTCGCGCCGCAGGCAGAGTCAGGCGCTCGCCTCCTCGCTCCGTCCTGATCATCACTGACACGAGCCTACCTGCTCGCCTCCGCGTGCAGTCCACGGGGGGGAGTACGCGTACGGGGCGCACGACGGTTCGAGCAGCGGGATCTTCGAGGTGGCGCCGCGGCGGTGCCCCGGGTACACGTTCCGCGAGGCAGTGCCAGTGGGCGCGACGGCGCTGACGCGCGCCGAGGTGCACGCGCTCATGACCGAGCTCGCCGACGACTTCCCCGGCGACGCGTACAGCCTCGTCTCGCGCAACTGCAACCACTTCTGCGACGCGGCGTGCCGCCGCCTGGTGCTCGCCCGCATCCCGCGCTGGGTGAACCGTCTCGCCGAGATCGGCGTGGTTTTCACGTGCGTCGTCCCTGGCAACGGCCGCTCCGGCGTCCGGAACCGTTCCGCGCGCCTCGACCCCGCCGCGCCGCAGCGGACGAGGACGTTCTTCCGGTCCCTCTCCGTCGGTGGCCGCAAGAATGCGACTGCTCGGCGGATGTCGACCTCCCCTCCTCCTCCGCCGCCGCCGGCACCCGCCTCTTCGGCGTCAACGTCGTCTGGCTCCACCACGTAATTGTGCCGTTTCCCTTTTTTTTTTCTCTCTTAGTTTTACATGATTTTCTTACTACACCGCTCTGTGCATAAATATTTTTCATTTTGGTCAATTCAGCATTTGCTAGAAATGCTTAGTACAAGTAATTAGCATCACAGATAATTAGGACCTTAATTTCAGCCGTCCCCTCGCATTAACGACGTGGTTGGGCATCGATCATCCACTTTGGGCGAGTGATCGGTGATCCAACACCAACATGAACATATTCGGCACTTTTCTTTCGGTTTGACTAACATAAACATGGACGCAGCAGCTTCGCAAATTCGCAACGCACGAATATCCTTTATTCACGCTAAAAAAAACATTATCCTTACGCGGAGAATATGTATGGGGGCATATCAGCGTCAGTTTGGCTATTCTACTTTTTCTTTGCTTTTTATTTTCCTGAAAATTGCTTGAAACAATTCGAGAATAGTGAATCTCGTGTGGAAATTGTCAGAACCGGAGACTTGCGCGGTACGTGGTCACCGTCGTCGACGGGTGGTGATGCGCGTACGGGTTGACTCCGCTGACGCCGCCCCGGAGAAGAGAAGTGCGCGCCACGACGACGCTTGCGGTAAAAGTCGCCGCGCAAACAGCACTTGGACCCAAGCACGTTTGTTGATGGCCAGAGCGGCGGAGACCAGTCCATCTTTCGGCAACGTTAGAAGCCTAGGAACTCCAGGATGGGACCGCCTGTCACCGGCCGGTGCGTGCGGTGCGTGTAGCATGGCTGTCTCTCCGGAGCGGAGGACATGGGACACCGCCTTTTCCGCTCGCGCCCCCTTGCATGCCAACGGAATGATTTGAAGCGCATGGTTAGGTTGAAGAAGTGGAGGCCACCGGCCCGTGGAATGGAACGTGCCGCCGCCGCGGATGGGGTCCTCTTCTCCTCCGGCTGGTGGTGGGGGCGTCTGTCCGCGCCAGTGCGGCGCTCCCAACTAACCCCTGCGGCCAGAGATGATGCGCTGGCCCGCATGCGAATTGCGATCATCGACCCGAGTCTCGGCTCGCCGGCCATGAAAAGGAGCAAAATAATCCTCTGTCACGTTAGTCTTTTTTCCTTTGCGAGCAAAATGATCTGGTCGTCACGTTGTCCACGGACACCACACCGGCACCGACACTCGCAAATGTGATGGAAGCTATTGCTCCGGGCCTCATTTCAAACAAGGGACCAGCCCGTCAACAGCAAGATACGGCCCACGGTCTGCCGTGACAGAAGAAAAATCCGCGACTCCAAGCTGAAGACGGCCCGTCTCAAAGACACGACCCAACAACACATCTGCCGGACCCGTCCCGGCCCGGCCTGTCGCACGAGCTGGTTGGTGAACCTCGCTCGACGCTTCCGTATTCCGCTGCGTGGTCAACCAGTCAACGTCTCGGCGACAGCGACCGCGTACTTGCCCGTAGTAGTTGTTGGCACAATATTCAGCTGGGCAAAGTAAAACGCGGGACCCCTGTCATCGTGCGTTCACTCCTCGCGGTCAAACGATAGGAAACTTTGGGGTCCGTCTCGGATCACTGAATCATGACGTTTTGAAATCGAAACGGGATTCGCTTCGCGCAAGAGCACCTTTTCGTGTCCTGCAAAGAAAAGGTGCAAGGAGTAGTGTCTGTGTCTCTGGAGTCTGGATACTGGAGTTTGTAGCGCGCTGATCTTGGACCCGGTACAAAACCGACGCCGAAGCTTCCTTTTGCTGCCCGTACCAACCGTCCCGTAAGATCAAAGTAAGGAAATAATCTGTACTACTGCTAAAAGTTTCAGTGTAATTCTTCAGGAAAATGGAAAACATATTCCATTTTTTGTAAGGCAGAAAAAGAGTGTCCATTACTCGATAGCTACAATACTATCAGTCAGGGTCACGATGACCATAGAAATATACGACCAGCTCTTTCGTTGACCGCAGAAATTTGCGAATATCCTTTTCTAGTGTTACATGTAATCACATGACGTTCATTCATTCTGACAAAAATGTTCCTCACGAACTCACCAACATGGCGACATACGCACGGACTCCACATACTCCTACCGTCCTACGTACCTGCTGCATTTCGTTTCCCAGTCCCAACTCCCAAGCACAGTGGACTCGGTTCCGTATCACTGCCGGGCAAGAACGGTGTCACTTCCTCTTCTTCCAGAGGTGGACCACGAGAGAGAACCCGCCACCGTCCTTCAACGCGTTCGCCTCCTCCGGGACCGCCCACTCCGACACGGTCGCCACGCTGCCGGCGGACGACGTGGCGGACGTCGACGCCACCGACACCGACGGCGACGTGTCCGAACCGAACCGGAACGGGCCGCGCCTCCGTCCCCTCCTGTCGCTGTCGCTGCTCCACCAGCTCCCTTCGCCACCGACGCCGGTGGCGTGGTGGTGGTTCCTGAATGAGCTTTGCCGAAGTACATGCATGCCGAGGTCTTCCTCCACGTCCTTGGCGTCGTCGGCGTCGTCGTCCGCGTCGGCTGGGGTCTCGAACCGGAGGACGAAGACGGCGGCCGCGTCCGGGGAGAACAGCCACCCGTGGAGGTCCCACGTAACGCGGACGCGGCCGTGGGGCAGGTCGAGCCGCTCGCTGCCGCGGAACTTCCACCGCAGGCGGCGCACCTGGAGGGATTTCTCGCCGTCGACCGCGACCCACATGGCCGCGTCGTCGACGGCGACGGACACCTCGCGCTCCTCCCCCTCGACGGCAACGGCGGTGGTGTAGGCGTCGCCGCAGCCGGCGACGACCGCGCTCTCCCGGCGGGAGAGGAGGAGCCCCGCGGTCGCGGGGACCGAGGACGCGAGGTCCCCGGCGGCCAGCGCGAGCTCCCCATCGACCGACACGTGGAGACTGTACCGCGACACGGGCTCTGGCCGGTGCGCCGCGAGGCGCGCGCGCGAGAGGTCCCACGAGATGACGACCGCGCGGCCCCCGGGCGCGGAGAACCGTCTCGACCCGCGGCGCCGCCAGGGCAGCCACGGCCGGAACGCGAAACGCGCGGGCTCGGCGTCGTCGTCGAGGCGGAGCTCGGCGGCCAGGAGCAGGCCGAGCGAGGCGCGGGACCACGTTAGCGAGACGACGCCGCGGTGCGTCCAGTACACGGACGTCGCCGACGAGGAGGGCGGCGCCGGGGAGGCGTCGACTCCGCCGACGGAGCCAGAGCCGCGGCCGCGGGCGAAGCAGGGGAGCGGCATGGCGCGTGGTCGCGCTGGACGCGGCAAGCGCGGCGAGGTCTCGGTGGGTTGGTTTTGTTGCGGGAAGGCTCTGGCGGGAGGGAGAGTAGTTGCGCGCGGTAGTGCTGACGTCCGCGGCGACTTCTGCAGCCCGCCGGAGAAAGGTGACGCGATCTCTGTTCCCACTTTTCCCCTTGGTTTTTTTTTTCTTTCAAAATACATGAACACGCGTACAAAAAATCCGCTGGAGTTGGATAATTTGGTGTGCCATTCACATGGTTTTCTTTTCAGGCGCCGTGAGCCCAGCCATGTGAACTGAAGCAAACCCACGGTGCACAAGCAGTACTCTGATAGTGACAGTGACGAGCGTGTCGAGTATAATTAACCAAGGTTTAATCACTGTGGCTTTTTGCTGCTTGCTCCCGCGACGACCCCAGTTGTATCACGACCGTTGACATGGCCCGGCAACCTGCGTTACGTACTTCTACTGACGTGCCAGCTTAATTACCCGTATAAACTTGCGCCACCTGCTTGGTCTTGAGCTGCTGAGAATGCACGCTTCGACTGTGGAACTTAATGACTGACCGTGGCCGACTTGGTCAACTCAGTGATTTCCAAGTCAACTGTCAAACGTGTAGCTTTGCATCTTCTGAACCGAGGGAACCTGTACTCCCGTAGACTGTCAGGTGTAACATTACAATTTTTGAGAAAAAAAAAGGACAAAAAAGTTCTCTTTGCATCTCGCTGGGAAGTGTCTTGCTACTTTAATACGGATGAGAGAAGGCATTAAAACAGCTAACGATGATCATCAAACTCAGAACGATTAAATCCCGCCCCAACCCCAAGCAAGGTCATTAGGTCGGGTAGCATGTACTCGATCTGGTCCTGTTCAAATGTGTACTACTATTTGATTTATTATTAGTAAAATTTAAATTACGACTATTAATTTTTTACATTTTTTACATTGAAGTATATTTTTTAATAAAATAAATAGTTAAAACTGATGTTAAAAATTAACAGTGTCATAAATTTAAAATTGAAGAGAGTAAGTTTACAAATCGAGCATGGCTGCATAACGGTGTTAATTGATGATGTGGACTCTTTTGGTTTACGACTGTCCGATCCTTTTTGTCCGGGCGTTGGCAGTCAAAATTGGGTGTTGAACGTTTGAACACGCTTTTGCACTCGGTGCCTGGCCTGCGCCGGCACGGCCAAAAACTGTATGCGCTTCACGTGTGGAAACCAAAACTACTTACCAAAATGTATGTGCTCACTTGTTTATGCATCTGTTTGGAAGTAAGTTTGCAATTTACTCTTTTTGTACTCCTACCATCTTTTGTGCAATTCTAATCTTCCGATTCGGAGAAGGTATATTTATTTTGTTAGTTTCCTATTGACTTTTGGGGAGGCAACTAGTGTTTTCACTTCTTCTTAGGATGGGATCAGGAGAGAGCAGCATTCTGATCACACGTACCAATTCCAACGGGCCATGCTACTGTTTCGGCCCACTAATTATGGGCCCCCATCTTCAGTAAATTGCCGGAGCACCTTCCTCAGGGAAAAAAAAGAAATACTGGTAAAAAAGAGAAGCATCTACTAAAATGCTGTTTATAAGCTGTCTATGCTGTGCCACAGCTGATCTTTTTCTTTTTGTTAAGCCTTGCATATAAAGATTGTTGCATCTCAAATTTCGCATGATTATACTAAATCATAACATGCTCTACCCTTACATATTCTTATTAAAATTCGTAATATCTTTATTCTAGTAAAAAAAACATCTGTAGGATGATGTCGTGAACACCTTGCGCCTGACATGTTCTCAGCGGCAACACCCGTCGCTTTCCCGGCCGCAACGGACAGGGCAGCGTATTTTTTTGACGAACGCGGACGCTGACGTCTCGCCGCCGGAGGCGAGCTAGTAGCGCGCAGGCGGAGCGGAGCAACATGATTGGGGCGAGGCGCATGTGGCGGCACATGCCATGATGAACTGAATCCTACCCTAGATTCTACTCCTCCTCCCCCCATCAACGACCGACCCGGCAGCGGACGACAGACAAATCCTCCCTTCTCCATTACTGTCATCGATGACGCACCGTCCCTCGCAATTACCCCGCGGATATCCTGCTCAGATCGCCGCTGCCAGTGTTACGGGCACCACCATCTTGGCCGCCATGGCACGCACTGCAGAAGCGGCAGGTAGGCGTAGGACTGTGTGGTGACAGTGTAGTGGAGTTCATGGATTCGTCAGGAAATCTACCGGTTTTTCGTCCTTGACGCCGAGATTCTGTCTGCGGATTTCAGAGGCTCTTTTTGCCTTAACGCAATTTAAGTTGCTCTGCAGTAGAATGTACACCGTACAACACAGAGGTATTCAGTTCTTATGGTAGTGAAGCAACCGTATCTTCTGAAACACCATGTTCCTGAAGACCTGAATTCGATGTTGCTTCCAGTTACCACCACTGTTCTCAGGTTTGAAATCAGTATGCTTTCTCGTTCTTACATCAGATCAACTTGCAGCAAACTCTGAATTTAACCTCCTTGTTCTACAAGCAGGGATTCAAGCTACCGTAAATATAAAAAAAAAATCTCTCTGTTCATTTTTATTTGTCTCCGTTGATTTTTAACATTAATTTTGACTATTCATTTTATTTAAAAAATATAATAAAACTTATATATTTTATTATAATTTGATTTATAATTAAAAGTATTTAAAATATAACTTGTAGTTTTATATATTTAAACTAATTTTTAAATAAAATAAATAATCATTGATATTCAGCGACAAATAAAAGTGAACTAAGAGAGTAAACTAAATGTGGTTCTCACGGTACCCACTTGCATGCCTGTCAACAAAAGATGGTGAAAAGACATTCCCACAGCTTTCATGAAGAACGAAACAAATCCTTAAATTCCAAGATGACTATACACAGGGTGCTCGAGAACTCGTCTGACCAAAGTAACCTCCGAGTTCTTCATGGCACGGCTAACACTTCTACTGGTACCTCACTAAAAGCAGAAGAAACAGAGTCGGAACGGAATGGAACAGAGCAAGGAGGGAGGAGAAGGGGTACGACGCGTGTGCGACTAGTACGAGATCTCCATCGAGAAGTTGGAGTCCAGCAGCTCCTCGATCATCTGGTCCACGTACTGCTCCTCGAGGAACGCGCCGCCGCCGCCGCCGCTCCACTCGGCCGACGCCGTCTGAGCGACGCCCATGCCAACGACGTTGCCCGCGGGCGTCGCCGCGAGCGGGAGCACGGCGGGCCCCGAGGCGGCCGTCATGGAGGCGTCGCGCCCCTGCTGCGCGGCCTGCACGGACGCGAGGTTGAAGCGGTGGAGCTTGGCGACAAGCGCGGGGGAGAGGAACGACGATGCCACGTCGGCGCCCGGGCCGGCGTCGCCGGGGAAGTTGGTGCGCACGCGAGGGCCGCACATGATCCTTGCCGCCTCGTCGTAGGCGCGCGCCGCGTCCTCCGCCGTCTCGAAGGTGCCCAGCCAGATCCTCGTCTTCCTGCAAGAGACAAGCAGAGAATTCAGCCACCGTCCGGTCAGATCAGCTGGTCAGGCCAACAAGAGCTGATGGAATGAAACAGAGAATGCCGTGGTTCGTTTCGTACAGGAGCGGGTGGCGGATCTCGGAGACCCAGGAACCCCAGTGGCGCTGCCGGACGCCGCGATACCGTTGCTGCGGCCGCAACATTGGAAACGAGACGAGACGGCGCGTCTCTTGCTCGCTCGGAGTGACCGCGGGGCAGCTAGCTTTGTGCCGCGAAAGGGACAGGAGTGCCGCCGAGCCGAGCAAGAGCTGATGAACGGGGCGCTCCCTTTAAATAGAGGGAAGAAGAGGGAAATACTAGCCATGACGTTTTCATTTCGCAGCATCTTTGAAGACAGAGGCTTCCGAGTGGGCCCACTCGGGTCGATCACCCTTTGTTCTCTCTGCCTCCTAGGGCAGTAGCCGGCCGCAAAGCAAGGCAGCCGAGGAATACTGAGCGAGCAAGGGCAGGGGCGAGGTCGTCGTCCCTCACGACAACATCCTCCCAAGCGCATTCCCTCTGCTCCCTGGTCAGCTAACTCCCTATAGCTCTAGATCAGTTTGTTACTCGTACTGGTTTGATTCCGTTCCTGTGATCTACAGTTATTAAATTTTGAATGAAATTTCACATTTAGACCTACTTTGAAGTGCGAGAATTTTTTCGTTTTTTATATTTTTTTTAAAATTAAACTGATTTCTGTGAAATTTCTATAAAATTTTTTATTCCAAAAGAGACCTTGTACACAGGGAAAAATTTCTCAGGACTGATTATAGGTTTGACAAATCCTGGTACTGTTACTGATACGGGTGGTTTCCTAAGGAATTGCGTCAGATACATTTCTTCCTCAGTCCTTAGCCAGAAAAAACATGTATAAAAACCTCAGTATTTTTATACATGCGTGCATGATCTTCTTTGTTTGATTTTATTCACCCTAATGAGGGTATCTAACTAGTCAAAAGCTACTAGTACTAAAATATTGCACAGACCCATCTGACCTTATCACTGTTTGGTGGAAAATTTTGGACCTGATCCAGTGACTGAAGAAGAAGGAATGCTGTGATTGATGGTCTGCCTTATCTGCCGTCGATGATTGTTAGACGACCAGATCCATCGCTAGAAGTAATCAGTAAATTATTTTATACGTGCACTTAAAAGGAGAAGAAAAATATAAGTAACCTTAATTATATGTGCTCTTAAAAGGATATGAAAAATTTAAGTCTCTTTGGCTTTCAGCTCTCGATTCTCTGAAGTGATTTTGTGACTGAAAATGATTCTCTAGAATAAACTTTTAAAATCAAAACAGAAAATCAAAAATAACTTACTTTTTTTTAAGCTATTTAGTTTATTTCAAAAAATCACTTTACAAAATTGACAAAAATTATTTTTTTAAAAAAAACAGTGTTTGAGAGAGATTCCCTAAGAATCACTGAAAGTTCTGCCAGAGAGTTCCTTAATCTCTCAGGGCTTTGGATTCCTCTGAAATGTTAGCGGTAGATTATAATAATCGCCACGCGTCAATATAAGTGCCATACTGACATTATTTCAGTATTTTCTCAACTCAGACCTTTTTTTTAAAAAAAAATGTAACCGTAGGAGTACCTCTTTATGCATCATCCTATTCATCAGATCAATAACCCAGTAGCAAACTTGCAATGTCTGTCCAAGCGACGCTGAACTCACCTCTCATTGGGCTGGATGCTCATCCTGTCGCATTGGGAAGAGCAGGAGGACCAGCTGCCGCCTTGGGAAGAGCAGCTGATCGATCGAAGCCTGAGAGAACCAAACGCCCATTCGCATACTCTGAATTCTAGCGCATGCTGACGCCAGATCAAGACATGCCGCCGCCTACTCCCACCTCTGCACGCACCGGCGATTCTGCACGCCTATGTGGTGCTGGTATGCACGCCGTCCACCGGCGCCGGTCCGCGTGCGACGCACCGTATCCTTCTCGCGATCTTCTCCGTTCGTCACATCTCCATCTCGGACGACGCTGGCGTCGTTGGTGCACTGTCTGTCAGGCGCCTGGGCGGCTCTACTCCACAACTGGCTGGGCCTAACCATGGATGCGAAAATGGTCCCTGGAAGCCCAGAGTTTTCAGGTCGTGCATGCATTAGTCCAGTGCATTTGCCACAGGGAGGTAGATGTCATGCATGGGTGAACGATTTGGTGCATTGGACAAGGTGGCTTTGTTCCTTTTTTGTCCGTGTGTGATACTGTGGGACGCGGACGTGGTTTCCAGGGACGATCAGGAGGGTTTGGGAGGACATGGGAGTGCTGCTGTTTGTGTCATACGTTTGGAAGCTTATGGCGAATGTCACCAAAACTGTTGAACTTGACAGCAGATAGTCTAGCACAGAAGTGAACCTCATTCATGCTCTGTGGATTACGCGGATATTGATACTATTTCGTATTGGTAGGGTTAGTACTGGTAAAACTTGCTAAGCATCCGGTTCTTCAAACACTGTTTTTGCTTCCTCTTGGACAGAAACAGGTCCTAACGACAGGTAGCAAATGGAGAAGATGCTACGACTGGGTAGCTGCCCGCTGGCCCCCAACCCATTTCTGTGCAAGCATTAAGTGTTAGTCCCTGTTGAACTGACAGTCGGCCATGGCCGAAAGCACGAGCAAACACCGCCAGCTGCGTACGGCGCGCCAAACACGCGCTTGTCGCGTCGTGGCGGGGACGACCGGTCGAATCCGCAGGGAGATCTTATCGCCGGCTTGTCCTCGCGCGTGACGTGGAGGCACGGCGGCGCTCTGGCCCCTACCGGGACGACGAGAGCGATGGACCTGGCTTCAGAGTTCAGAAGCAGAGATCCCTTGGCGGATCTCGGCCGGATCCCCGGACGATCTGCGGCACTGTGGGTGCACAGCCACGCTGCCAGCTGTTCGGCGGCATGCGTGGCAAATGTCACTGCTCCCTCCGTCCCTTCATATTAGCACTCGTAGAGTTAAAGATTTGACTAGACTGACAGCTTTTAAAAAGACACAGAAGCATTAAGTTTAAATTCTAGTTACTGCGCACAAAAATAAATAAACAAATATTTCTATCCGCAATTACTATTGACAGGAGAAAATCTGAATGAAAATTTTAAGAGTCACAACTGTCGTGTTGGCTATGGACAGAGTCAACGATGTTGACTATGTTCGGCTCCTTAGTGCCATGGACAGAGTCAGCGACGTCGGTGTTGTTCAGCTCATCGATGTCACGAACTGAGCGAGCAATGGCAGCGCTGCCAGTCTCTTTGGTGCCATGGACTGCATCGCCGCCCTCTGTATCCTCCATGCAATGGACACCATCTCTGTCCTCTGCCTCTTTGCCACCATCGCTTTAGATAGTGGGTCAATCGAATCGTTGCTAGCGCCCACTGCGTTACCATTGTGTTTCATCTCCACAATGTCTTGAAACTCCGTCTCGGCTACAACCTCGGAGTCCACGAGGACCTCATCAGTATTGCCTTCATTGGAATCAAAGTCGGGTACGAAGAGCACCTCATCCCAGCCTTCTCCTTTTGAATCTTGAGTAAAATCGATGCCTTCATGAAGTTTCCTGTTGTCATCCCATCAGGAGCCACGTTTTCTTTGTCACGCGCCATGCGCGCTGATCCTCTGAATCGATGCATCTCGGTTGATGAGAGAAACAAGTGCAGATCCGAGCTGGCAACCTGAAGTGGTTGGGGCGAGGTTGGAGTGGGGAGCTCCAATCCTTGTCGTGGATGGTGAGATCGGGTGGGTAGCTGTCCTGATTGTTCGATGGTGAAACGAGCTGAAAGAAGTAGTACTAGTCGATGAAAGACGATGAGTCTGGTGGATGAGAGCAAATGCATGGGCTCGCAGTAGGTGGAAGAAAAAAACAGCTTGTTATGCGAATTCTCTAGACCCCTCATCCAAAGCACTTTAAGTGGGCACCAACTTTAAAAATGCTTATAAACAGAGACAAATACGTTCAGACTGGAGTGCTTATATAAAGGGACGGAAGGAGCAGAACTCTAGTAATTCCTCTGTTTTCGTTCAAGTTTTAACCAAATTTCACACCTATGATTCTATGAATTGCCGCTAACTTTGGGTCAAATATTCATTTTTTAATTTGGAAAACGGTATACAGGTGATTGCAATGAGCCTATATCAATCAAACATGAAACATGTCCTGTTCCTCCGACGTCTCACTCATCCATGTGAAGATGTCATCTTCTCTGCATGAATGTGAAGTCTAATCAGCCTAGTGTTTATCTATTTTTTGCTCTATGAAGAAGAAGGGAGGTTCAGAGAACAGATACCTGAAAATGATGAAGGGTCCATCTATTCTCGTCACCTAACACATGCACTACTCGACAAACCGGGAGCTGCCGATTCTTTGCACAGTTCTCCAACGAAGTCACATCAGTCATCCTCTTCTTTTCTCCCATGAACGCTCGTCGCATCGGTCCATCACCGGAAACAGCGCAAGGTGTTGTACCGTATCCTCTTTGAATCCATTTCTGATCTTTTTCAAATCACAGATGCAAAATTCTGAGTGATATTTCATTTGTCATCACCATAAACCCGGTCGAATAAAATCATCATAAAATCATCCGTTTTTCAGTACAACTCGAATAAAATCGTCAGTTCGTCCAAGAACTCTACGGCTTCAATAATTTGCAGAGTCGTGTCATCAGTTGGTGGTCAAAATCGAAGTCTTTGAATCAAGATCCGTGTCTGCTGGCTGCTGCATCTCCATGCTTATCATCACGGAGCAAGCAGGGGATCCAGATAAGTTCCTGGTACTCCTAGCACACAGCAGACACCTGTCTATTGTAGCCGACAGAGCAATGCGAGTCCACGTGTTGACTAACCACGTGGATTATATCTAATCACGAGCTGATGCTCTACCCTGTATACGTGTACCCTTCCCATTCGTCGAGACGGAGTCCGCGTATACCGCACGTGCACCGATTGGAGCCGTCAGCGAACCACGAGGGCACTTCGCCGTGTCGCCCAACGGAAAGCATAGGGCATCTCCACGCGTCGCCCGAGCGGTCTCTGGTCGTGTTTGGTTGCCCTCGAGCTCCTGTCGTTGGAACGACAGCATCTGGGGCGCCACGTGGCCACGATCGTGGTGTCTGGCGAATCATAGGACGGTAGGATTTGATGATCCAATGGGATCCTGTCATGCGGCCCATGCTGATGCGGCCTTGCCAGCAGATCGAGGCGATATCTGATGTCTCGTTGCTCTGCTTACATTTTATTTCTTCCATTCTAACGAAGGGCGCATTTGTTGCGTTTTCTCTGTGTAGTTGCACAGCACAGTTGTTTGAATAAGTGCCGCCGGCTATGGGCTGCGACAACTGCAGTGGACAACAAATTGTTGTGCACGATATATTTTTTTAAAGGGAACAGAAGAGTAAAGCCCTACTGCAATATATTAAAATATATAAATATAGCAAACACAAGAAAAAAAGTCTCAGAGAAGTAAACTATAAAAAAACAAACAGAAAAGAAAAGAAAAACTACGAAACAGAAAGGAGCCAGTCTTGAATTTGAGGAAAAAACTTCTTGGCCCGGAGAAGAAGAAGATTGAACTCCTGGCAAAACTTGAACTTGCATTTCCTAATTGTTGGATCTTCAGAATTAAAAATTCAATCATTCTGTGTTTTCCAAATGCTCCACACCATGAGCACCATGATTTCCATGAAGAAAGGCACCCCTAATTGATGTTTGATGTGAATAAAGGTCTGATAGACTTCTCCTGGAGGTATGTGCACGACAATTGCTTGTAGGCCCAGCCCCAGCTGTTAAAAAAAATTACGTGGCTTGGTGCGTGAGAAATTTGAGTCGCTCTGGTCTGATCTAATGGATAATGGAAGATTTGATCTGCGCACTTACCGGATTGGATAATTTGATACTATAATGGAAATTTCATCTGTTCACTTAGACCACTCCCAATGCAAGTTTTCATAGATAGTTTCTAAGTGTACTAAATTATTTTTTAGACCCAATGCTCTGTAATGCATAATTTTTATAGTAGTTTCTATATAGATTAAAATTTAATGATCTCTTATGTATTTTGTTTTATAATAGAGAATTGTGTTATAGTTTAAACTAGTGGAGTCCTGCCAATGCATATTTTGTAGTTTCAGTGTTTTGGTTTTAGTGAAGAGGTGGTGTCTTTTTCTCTATTAATTTTTTTGTCAAATAAGCAAAATGGTGATGTGATAAGCTAATTAAAAAGGATACAAACTACTATTAATGCAGTGCCGTTACCCGAATCCCAGATATCATGCCAAGGCCCGACCCGTCAAATTATTAGGCCGAATCGTAAAGCAATCAAAGCCCAATCGTCGATGTGGAAAAAGTTCCATGGGCAGATTGCGGCACGGAGATGTGAAAAAGTAGCCCGCGGACCCACGAAAGCCCAGTGTCTCCGATCCAGCCCATGTGATCCAGGATATAAACCCTAGCGGCTGCCACTCGAACGATTTCTCCGAGCCAAGAGCTTCCTCCGTCCACGCGCCGCCGCCACCGGCACCGCAGCCATGGTAAGTTCTTCCGGCATCTGTGCTCACGCTCTCGAACCGTAACCTACGCCTGTCCTCATTCCCTGACCCGATTCTTCGTTGTCTGCTCGCGGCGCAGCCGTCGCACAAGACCTTCCGTATCAAGATGAAGCTGGCGAAGAAGCAGCGCCAGAACCGCCCCATCCCGTTCTGGATCCGCATGCGCACCGACAACACCATCAGGTCCGTGGATCCCACCCCTGGGCCCTGGTCACCGTGACCGTCCTAGTCAGCTCGCGGTTTCCGTGCCTTCTGGTTTCTGATTTGGGCTCGTTTTCGTGCGTCGTCAGGTACAACGCGAAGCGCAGGCACTGGCGCCGCACCAAGCTGGGCTTCTAAGCGGGCGGAGATGTGCCGGGCGTCGACGCTTGCGGAGGCAGCTAGGGTTCCATTTCCCCGCGAGCTAGGATGCTCTTGATAAGATATTATCGTGCTGCTTGTAGCGTACTGAGAATACCAATGTTTGGCTTATCGTTTAAAGAACCGCCTTTATGTTATGCTGATTGCTGAAGTTAATTATCTTCACCTGCAGTGGCTTAGTCGGTCGATCGCCAGTCAATATATTTCCCTGTGTTGTGCTGTTAGTTTATTAATGCGTATACCATGTTATCTTTATATTCTGCTGGAGTGTGAGTTAACCATTTGATCTTCGTAATGTTTTGATCACTATTTATGTCTGGGTGGGCTGTTATAATTGAGGATCTGTTTTCGTCTTAGTTTCTATTAAGTGGCCTGATTTAGGCTTCTGCTCAAATATGAGTGATCTTGCTCTTTTTTTCGTGTGTGTGTGAAACAGATCTTGCTCCGCTGCTCGTACTGTTTGATCTGTTTGGTGCACTAGATAGTGCAAACGAGGGTTTTAACAGTGTTGGGCTTTGCAGTTTTGTGCTGCGTTAAACGGCCCAGACAAAATAGGCGATGTTAATGCCCGATAAAGTTATCGGGCTTTTCCGCATGGAGCATCACTCCCGCATCACAAACAATGAACTAGCGCTAAAAACTACAGACATTGGAGAATTTTCTCCGAAAAAGGGTAAAGAAAAATAACCCTCAAAGTTAGAAACTTCATCTTCGATAGTTCAACCATTGCAGTAACGCAATGTCCATGTATAGTGCATCCCAAACCATAACAACAATCAAGCATTACAGTACGACCTGCAATCACGCCGGCGTAAGACGACCGACGACCGTGCAACCATGCAGGGCAGCACAGAAAACAGATCATTACATTTCCGGCGCTGGAAATACAAGTTAAAACATTTGTTACTGGTGAGGCCTAGATCAGCGCTGCTGCAGCTTCTGAGTTCTGATGAACTCTACAAGCACAAACCCTACGTTTACGTTAGCGTAACCACAAAAGGCATGCTGATACAGCAGCACCACCATAATTATCGTGTCCTAAGCTACAGATTTGTTTATTCAAGAGCATCGGTCTAGCCATTCGTCCACCTACATCTGCCTCCATTACCTCGTCATGTTCCTCCACTTATCCTTCAGGTCCACCTACGATATTACAATCAGTGAATATGTCATGAAATGTTAGTAACCAAATCAACTTTTGCATGATATCAAAATACCCACCGGTATTCTGCCGATGAACACATCAGGATTATTAGCTAAAATGTCCTTCCAATTGCCGATACCATACCTACAATGAAACAGATGACACGAAATGGCGAGCATTATATATGAAAAGGCACAGGGAAAATTTAAATGGCAACATATCAACTGAAAAAGTAGAATCAATAAAAGAACAAATTCAGGCAAGACAAAATGACATACTGTTTAACACCATTTCTTAATGCTTCTTCTTCTAGCAAGGACCACTTCCTTGACTTTCTACGTTTATTTTTGTTTTCTCCGGGCTGTAAAGGAGAAACTGGTGTTCTCCTTGGGCTATGCAACTGTTGTGTATGGAGCTGTGGCTGCTTGGGATCAGGAGAATCCTCCCACTGCAAGCAAGTGACAAATTTAGCGACATGACAAAAATCTAATGTTTTTCAGTTATGCACCAAATTATCCTACAGGCTAACAAAAAGAAAATCTTTCAATGCCTAAAGCACTCAAATAGTAATTATTCATAATGAAGCTACAGAAAAGATAACTTCTAGCCAATGAAACATATTAGGTGTGTAGAAAAGACTATTAAAGGGCAGCCCGACACACATAGCTCCTGCTTGCGCAGGGTCTGGGGAAGGGTCCAACCATGCGACCACTTTGGGTCTTCTATGCAGCCTTTCCCTACATTTCTGCAAGAGTCTATTTCCAGGACTCGAACCCATGGCCTCATGGTCACAAGGCAATAGTTTTGCTGCTGCCAAAGCTCCCCTTCTTGCGCCAAGGCAGGAAGTGTAGAAAAGACTATTCATTACTCTAATTATTGTATGAACTCAGTTTACATCACCTGGACTATTTGTTGTTTACAGTTCCATTTTAGGCACCAGGAAGGAAAAAAAAAAGAGGGCAGTAATTGGACACATTGCAACATAGAAAACACATTTGATTCAGAACTCATCAAGAAAACAAACAGACACATTGCCAACAATCCAACATACAGAGGCATATATCATTATGGGGGAAAAACTTAAATGTAATAAAGGGTAAACACATAAACCTGATAGGTCTGTGCTGTTGGGTTCCGATCCATAAGACTGGGCGTGACTTTATTGGGAGCTTTGTTTTTATCATTATGGGAACTTGGTCCTGCAGTGCCACAAGTCGTCTCCCGACCGTTTACACATGCAGCATTTATATTAACTGCATTATCCATCCTTGCAGCCAACACCGCAGCTGCAGCTGCCTTTGCCGCAGGAAGTGGATCCTCCACTAATCTGTGAAGGTCAGCGCAGCTTGTTTGAAGGGCATCAACCACTTTACAGAGTTCTGGCGTTGATATTGGATTAACACGAGAGGAAGCTTCTTCAAGTTTGCTTAGAATCTCATGTGACTTTTCTTGCCCAGCTGTAAGTTTAATGTCATACATGATCAGTTGCAACCAATGGACACAATGGCTTTACGCATAAGAGACTCAAAAGTAGGAAAGAAATCTCACATAGAGACCTACGAGAGAAACAAAAAAACTACTTTATAAAGAACATCATGACATCACAAGATTATCTAGGAAAACAACTGCAATGAAAGAAAAATTCTCTTAGGACAGACATATTTCAATAGAAAGAACCCATTTTCAGTAACTAAAAGTAGATACAAGTTCAATACATTCAAATAAAGCAAGCGCGACATAATTCCTATCAGCTACAAACCAACCACATGACAAAGCAGAATAATTTCACTGGAATCTACATTGCAACATCAATACAACAAAATGATAACCATATGATGAAATTAGACTTGACGATGTACAAGAAACTACAAAAATAATTATGGCTTAATCAAATTGAAGAAGTATAACCAGTTTTGGATTTCAAGGATACTTACCAAGCACGCGATACTTGGCGCGGACAGCCTCATCCGCAGCGCGCCATCTCTCAACAGCTCCATCCCCAACAAGCCGCTCGGCAGCCTCCTCCAGCCGCGAAGGCCCAATCGCAGCCCACTCAGCAACGAGGAGCTCCCTGACCCGCTCTTCCGCGGCGGCGCGGTCACCGAAGAGCCCCTTCAGCACGGTCTGCGAGAACGAGTTCCCGATGGCGGCCTCGAACTGGCCCGCGGCGGCGACGGCCTCATTGGAGGCGAGCGCGGGGGAGCCTCCTTCCTCGACGGCGCGGCGCACGCGTCCGTCGGGTCGCGCGAAGAGCGCCCGCGCGGCCGCGTCGAAGTCAGGCGCGGAGGCCACGACGAAGGCGGAGACGGCGAGGTGGGCCTTGGCCAAGGCGGGGGAAGGGTTCGGCAGGGAGGCCAGGAGGTGGAGGGAGTCGAGGGCGTCGGCGGAGACCGGGTCCGCGGCGAGGCGGCGGAGGAGGACCGCGCGGCGCAGGCGCGGGGTCGGGGTGGCGGGGAAGGGTAGCGCGGACAGGAGCGCGTGCGCAGCGGCGGCCGGGACGGAGGGGTCCCCGAGGACGTGGTCCAGGATCAGGGTCGCGTCCGCCGGCGTCAGCCGCGGCATCTCCGCGCCGGTGTGGGGGGCGGGTTTGAGAGGAAAGCGAACCGGCGAAGTGGCTCGCGGTTGGCTCGGGCGCGTACCGATCTCGACGATGGGCTTCGTAGTCTGGCCTGTGGAGCACGGGTTGTCTCGGGCCGTACCGTACTATGCCCGTGTATTAAGCTCCACGTGCTAAATTGGACTGAGGTTAGCTGGGCCGTTTCTTAACAACGCGACTGCTAAAAGGTTCCCTGCTAAAAAGGCAATTTAGAGTTGATGCTGGCCTGGCGCCGTTTCGTCAGCCATTGCTAATGTCTCGTTTGAAACAGAGTAAAAGTTCTTCTTTTTATGTTGTTTTTTTAAATTGAGCTAATTTTTTTTAAAAAAATTATGAAATTATTACGTTCCAAATGACACCTAAATTACAAGGAACTGGCTTCAACTTCTCAAACATGAGCAGTTTTCTCGGCAAGGAAAAACCGGAGCCGGCCTCCACGACCGCATGTAAGCACACCGCCAGTGACGGACCCAAAGCTGACCCAAGACTCTAGCCATATAAAGGAGAATCTAAAATAAATTTACTAATCCATGTATTTAATGAGAGGGATAAAGAAAAAAAAAGTCAGACTGGGGCAACGGCCTATGTTGCCCTACTACTGGGTCCGCCACAGCGCCACTGCACACCGCCGGCGATGTCGTGCGCCGCCGCCGATTCACTGCTCGTGGCCGTGTCGCTAGGACCAGTACCAGGTCACCATCCTGTGTGCGCGGGGCATCAGCTGGTCGCTGCCTGCTGCCCTCACACGGTTGCTCCGTAGGAGGAGACAGCACAGCTCGAGACCCGCGAGCAGAAGCATCTCTTTTATTCGAGATTTTTCGATTCTTATCACTAAATACATTAGCTTTTTAATTTTTATTATTTAATTCGTAAATTTTTCAATTTTTATCATTTAATTTATAAATCTTTCAATCTTTATCATTAAATACGTTTTTCACTTAAAAACATACCATGTTTTTAAAATTTTAATTATTTTTATTATTTTATATTGTGTTAAAATAAATAAAATTTGAGATTAAGTGATACTAATAGTATAATAAATATAATGTATAATATAAAACAATAAAAATGTTAAAATTTCAAAAAAATGATATGTTTTGAAGTAAAAAACGTATTTAATGGTAAAAATTGAAAGATTTACGAATTGAGTGGTAAGAACTAACGTATTTGACGGTAAAAATTGAAAAATCTCCTTTTATCCATGCCCATCTCCCGAATTAGCCAATTTAGTCTAGATCCCGCATGTAACTCGGCGTCTATGATTATTAATCAGTTGCTTGCCGAAGGTCAATACACAATCATGCAGTTCTCGTGCGTGCGTTGTCAACAGCCGACGGACGACACGTATTTTTCCACCGCGCTGTACTATATATCCTCATTTTTTAGAAAAGAGAATACTCCTATATATTAATATTCCAACCTCTGTATGGATGGATACATGTAGCTGTGTGTTATACCTCATTCCAGCAACACAAACCACATTTTCATACCTCCCTTGAAATGAAGGATTTTTTTTTTGTTTTCAGTATTTTTTATTATGAAATTGAACTAATTTTTATAAAATTTTTGTACATATCATGCGAAAATATTGCATACCAAAGTAGCCCTCATTTTCAAAATGGGATGAAACATAAAGCAAACACGAAAAGAAAAGGAGAACGTGATTTTAAGTTCGCATGAACTTCATCCGAATTTAATCTGCATGAAGTAACCTGCTGGTGCTGTGTTTTCGAACCTCCAAATGAGGGCCAAAATGATAGTGGATGTGTTCATGTGTGCAGCAGGAGTATGACTTGCTGCCTAAAGCATGCATATGCTCTCGCAGTTACACCATCCGAGACGAGGTTGAAGAAAACCTAAATAAAAAAAGTCAACCATTGAATCTATTCGTCAGAATAACTAGGAGTATGCACGTACGTACATGCTTCCATTATTGTACTAGCACTTGTGCGTTTAGTAAGTGCGTCGGCACCAGCGTTAGCTAGCCAGAGTAATCGCAAGCTGGCATCGGCTGTTCGACGACATGATCATCGATCCATAAGCACGCTCCTATATAACATCACCGGAGTTGACGAAGCCTGACGCAGTTCCAAACGAGTCCACCCAGAAAAATCTATTCCATCTTGCTCCTCGTTCAGCTCAGGCGCGCTAGCTAGCTGCCGCCATGAATCGCAGAGTACACCTAGGCTGGCTGCTCGTGGTCCTCTTCCTCGTCTGCTTTTTCGCCGCTTCAGCTGATGTCAACGACGCGAGGAAGCTGATGGCTGCCGGTTGTCGCGGCGGATGTGCGGCTGGTCCGGGCCGTGCAGGCTATGGCCGTAAGAAGCTCGTCTGGAACAGGAGGTCCTTGGGGGCGAGGAAGACGTCGCTATCGCCGCCGCAGCCGAACAAGACGAGGGCCGCGGCGATGCCAGCCCCGCCGCCGCCCAAGATATGACTGCTACACCATGAAGCCATCTCGTCATCGATCCCAACATGGCCGCGGCGCGTTTTCCTCCGGCTGTGTCTTCGGTGCACGGCATGGTTGATGCTGCATGCTTGCGATCGATACTGTCGTCAGTTTGTCCATATCTGAAGCCTGAAGGCACACAACCTCGCGTTACATGTGTCTGTTGCTTTGTCTGAGTGTTGCTTGAAGTTGAACACAGTTTTAGTGCTTGCTACTGTTATATATTGTCACTCCATGTAGTTTGATGTGTTTGTTGAAAATTCGTTTAAGTATCCATGCAAAATGCCAGCTGTGTTTTCTGTACTCCATTTTTTCTTAATTAATTTCGTCGAGAAAAAAAAACACTTGGTTGTAACTGCGCACGCTCGCAAGGACAAGTTGCAATTTTGCAGCCGTTCCAGTTGTGCATGCTGCATGAACGAACGCAGGTGGTACGTACAGTACACATTTAAAACGTCAATCGAAGCAAACCCAGCCTGGTTTCAAATGTTAAATTACGTACTATGAAACTAAGTATACAAACGGGTGGCACTTGATTGCTCGGGTGCGTGGATGGTTGTGAACAGTCGACGGTTGTCCGTCCTCAAAAAGTAGCTTTGCAGGATTCAAATTTTATAAAAGAAAATTCCATTTTCACTTCACAGTACTACAATACTTCTCTCTATATCAGTACATCTACTACTCACTCTTTACTCCTCAAGTCTATTCATCTATAAACCATCAAAACGACAAAGGAAATATTACTTAATTTTCCACAAACGTTTGTCGCTATATGGAGCTGAGGTGGTGGTACATGCAGCACACAACCATCCCATCACTCCCTAGGATCATTGACAGTCGTAGCAGTTGACTGTCTGACACTGATAGGTGCACTTGTGTATATAATTGGGGTCCACTTGCCATCAACTGCTTCGACCGCCGTGGATACCAATCCAGTCCATAACTCTTCCCACCATCACAATTTACTTAGGCACATTCCTATGTCTTTCACATGTGGATTAGTGTTGGTTTGGATGAGATTCAATCCATTAAAAATCAAGTATGATTTGATTCTCTTCTATTTTACCTTAATCCAACTCACCTTTTAACAAAACTGACAAAACCTTAACGATTCCGTGGATCCTCACAAACCTGAATTTTGATGTGACTTAGGAAACTTATGTCCTGAAATTTTCAGAAAAATCCAAAGAGATGTTACAATATTTAAAATTAATCATAGTCATCTATTTGATCAGATTTAATGGTTAAAAATAGAAAGCTATCTAATCAAAGTTACTAAAATAATGGGCTCGGTATCAGAAAAAATATATCTGGTACTAATTTTTTAAAATCAACGGTTAAAATTAATTAATGAGAGGAGGTACTTGACCCAAGCACTGTAACACGTCTCAAAAGTCCGTTCACTAAATTTCGTTGCACAAGACAGGGGAACTGTGTCGTTTCTTCTGAACTCAAGATCATTTTGTTTTGCACAAACAAATCCCCAATCCCCCGGCTGTCTCAACAAACAACGAAATGAATCTATCATCATTCGCTAACCACTACTATAAACAAACCGCGCACGAGCTGCAATTATTTGAGCTAACAGCATCGCGCCGGCCGCACCAGCAACAGGCCGCACCAGTAGGAATAGGATACTATACGAACCTCGCCACATACTAGCTCCAGATTGGTTTCGGTAGTTCGTCGAGTCCGACGCCCTCGCATCGATCGGATCGGATGTACAAATACATCCAGCGCAACTTGACGAGGCTAGAGCCGCCTGACACTACCGAACTCCAGAATCCAATCTTCCTGCTGTTGATCAGGGCAGGCGGCGGCAGGCAGGTCGGCGAGCTCGCCGGCATCGCCATGCGTCGCAGCAGGCTCGTCGCTTGGCTGCTCGCCGTCGCCTTTGTCCTCTGTTCCTGCGCCGTTGACCCGGTCTGCTCGTGGCGCCCGCCATGTTGTGAGGGGAGGGGATTTCCTCGCCGGGCGACGATGCTAACTGGTCCGTGGAAGAACGCAGCTGCGAACGGCGATGACGCTACGGCCGCGGCGAAGAAGACGGTTTGGAACAGGAGGTCGTTGGGTAGCAGGTCGCCGTCGTGGCTGCCGCCGTCCCCGGTGTGGAACGAGAGGAGGTCGACGGCGACGCCCCCGCCGTCGTGGGTGTGATATCGTCTTGGTGGAGCAGCATATATTCTTCCATGTACGTGTAGCGGCAGCTTATTGCTGTAGATTTTATTCTCCGTAATGTAAATACATATACATGCTTCTATATGTTTTGATGTTCATGTGTCTTTTGTAAAGTTAAAATATATTTCTTTATTGTAATATTTTACTAATTCGCACCTTTCAGTTATATTTTCAAGAACTAAAACATTTTGGTTGTCATGGCACAAGCAAACCCGACGATGGACCGATCTACGGTGCTGGTCCTGCTGCAACACGCTCTTAGCCATGAAACACTGGTCTATAATACAAAAAATGCTGCGCAAGTGCCCAGCAAAGAATCCCATCCAGTTACTCCTACTCAGCAAGAGGAGGGCCAAGAGTCCAACGTGTTAGAAAGTGATCTCCACCCGTTTTGGCCCAACGGCTTTAATGGGCTCTTGACCTAATCGCGCCCTGATCGGGGGCGCCCAGCCCATTATGGCTGGTGGGCCCCTGTCGCCAGCGCCACAATAAATAGAGGTGGGGGGCCGGCCGGAACTCATGACCGAAGTTCGTCCGTACCGCCGCACCCCACCGACATCCCTAAACCCGATCTGTGAGGGAGCGCTGTGCCGACGGGAAGCACCATCACCACG